>QRDG01000246.1:87488-108779 GCA_012064385.1 Puccinellia tenuiflora | reverse complement strand
GAAGGACTGATGACCCACAAGTGTAGGGGATCGCAGTCTTCAAGGAAAGTAAAACCCAAATTTATTGATTCGACACAAGGGGAGCCAAAGAATATTTATAAGACTTAGCAGTTGAGTTGTCAATTCAATCACAACTGAAAAAGGAAATCACTCGGTGCAATTTATCAGTAGTATCAGTAATATGGTAGTAGCAATGGAACAATAACAACAGCAGTAAAATTATAGTAGCAATCGTGACAACAAAAGTAACAGTTGTAAAGAGTAGGATTAAACACCGCACGCATAGGGACGGATAGAAGGGCGTTGCATGAATAAGATATCTCATGTGTAATCATCACAGGGCACAATGCAAACAAATAATAATAAAGCATCAAAGTATCAATCAATCATAGGCATGTATTCCTAATTTAGCCAAACGTGCTTCCAATAAGAACTTGCACGGCATCTTTTGTCCTACCATCCGATTTCAGCCGGGCCAATAATGGAACTAATGGCAATTAAGGTGTTCCTTTTAATAGAACACCAGAGCAAAATATTAACACACGATGAGTACATGTAATTCTCAAGTTGCTACCCTTTCCCTTTGATATCCCAATCTGTCACTTTGGGGTCGCCGGTTCCGGACAACAACAGGTGCATACAACTAGTAGATATGATCCAAAGCATCAATTATATTCATGAAAACATAACGTGTTCAGATCTGAAATCATGGCACTCGGGCCCTAAGTGTCAAGCATTAAGCACAACTAGTTGCAACAACGACAATTAACACAAATAGAGGATACTAGGCATCATGCCCTAACAATCTAGCATCGAATTACATGAGTGATCTTATTCAATCCCTTCCATCCCCTTGCCTACACCAGGGAACTACTCACACATGGATGGGGGAATCATGGATGGTTGATGGAGAGGCGTTGGCGGTGACAATGGCGGCGATCTCCACTCCGTTAGGGTGCTAGAACAGCGATCCTGGACCTCAAATTTGGGTTTCAAGGTGGCGGCGGAGCTTCGTAAGGTTTCTGGATGAGGTGTTTGGGGGATGTCGTTTTTAGGTCAGGAGGACCTTATATGTCAAAGGGGGGCCAGAGGCGGTGCACCAGGGGCAGGGCGACCTGCGGCCACGGCCCTGGTCCCACCCGCGGCTGGGGCCCTCCCCTGCTCCTGGGGTGGCCCCTCCGCGAGCCCTCCTGGCTCTGTGGCTTATTTATTTCAAACCTCTTTTTCCAAATTTTCGGGAATTTTCTACAGACTTTTATTCCTGCACAAAAACAAGACAGCAAATGCAATTCTGCTGAAAACAGCGTCAGTCCGGGTTTGTTCCAATCAAATCATGCAAATTAGAGACAAAAAAAATAGCAAAAGTGTTTGGAAAAGTAGATACGTTTGCAACGTATCAAGGACCCAAAATGTTAGATTATGTAGTAATCACTATGCTATTATCCATTACACGTACTACCTTGTAAGAAATTTAAAGCATGATTTCCACTTATAATATGTCTAGAAAATATTATAAATACTTGTGAACAAAGTGTTCCACACAAAAAATACAACAATGCATTATATTTATACAAGCTCAATTCATACACTTTGGTATTTACTAGATCAATACCCCGTGCGTTGCAGCGGATATTTTTATAAAAAACTTTACTGTGTAAATTAAGATACATGACATGTGAATTTAAAGTTGTTGACAAAAAATATGCGTGATTAAATTGTAGTTGAGAGGCTTAATTTAATTGACCTGAAATTGTTTTGTATTTGATGATAATCCATCCCACAAATAGTAGCTCCTTTGGTTGATAGTGTAAATTATGAATGAATAAACATGTATGGGTGTGTAAAGAAAATATTGGTGACGTGGACAATTGTATGGCTTAAAACAATGAATGACGTCGATATGTTGCATGTAAATATATACAATCTTTGATAAATATTACTGAATGACATGGATAATTGATTGGTTAAAATAGTAGGTGATGTGGCTAGCTTGCATGTTGAGATAAAAAATCATAAATACATGTAATAAAGATGGTTTTTCTTCTTAGGTTAGTGGTCAAAGAAGTGTAATAAAGATGGTGGAAAATAATGCGTGGATTACATTTAATTATGTGCAACGCATTTTCATTTTATAAACCGGTGATGAACTTGTATACACCAGATAATAACAAACATATTGCATAATTGCATATAAAATAATAAATTTTACATGCAAATATACTAGTCCACTCTAAGTGATGTTGTTTCAATACCAAGTACAATGCAAGCTTATTTGTTAAATTTTGACTTTCTAGACAATTTTGACCATGAAAAAGAACTGTCATTGGTTAAGTCTATGCAAACTCGATAGTTTTTTTCTTAAACATGCTTACGTAATCATACACTAGAAATAGCTATTGAAATATTTGTTGGATCATACACTTTACCGATATATATCATAAATATATATAAATTATATAGATCATGCATTGTAGCAAAAATAATTTTAGAACAGACTTTTGTTACAAAATATATCTTTCAATTATATTATGTATGAAAAAACAATGACTAATATTTAATAATATTTTCAATTATGTTGTTATACGAACAAATAGAAAATTATACTCGTAATACTGTAACATGCTAAAAATAATATAGAGAAGTATAAATGTTTAGTACAAGATATTTTTATTTTTACTCACTCGGGCCAAATTTTTCATTATACTCTAGTCTTGCGGTGTGTACACACGAAATCTGGACAAGTCCATTTACTAAGATGTCAATGCAAATTATAGCCGCTAAATCCCCAACAGCTTACATTTACTCCGTTACTTCAGGGACAGTTTTCCTTAACATAATTCTAACCCTTTCGCCAACCTCGTTGCTCCTCCCTTCCCCAAAAATCGAAACACTCTCTCTCTCTCCCTCCTGCCCCCGTCTCTCCTCTCCTCTATCCTTGTCGTGGCCATCGTCTCCGTCTCCTCTTCTATAGTGTGCGACTTCAAATGGAGGTCGTAGCACCGGAGGGCTTGACGGTGGGAGGGACCTACCTCACAGTGACTGTGGCTTGACATGGATTCATACAGAGAATGTTGCTGCCCCTCTCTCGTCGAATACTGGTGTGAGCCTCTGCAAAATAGGAGACTGAAAAAATGCTTGTCGGAAAGATGTATAAATTGTTGTCACAGTATGAACGCATATTGGAGTTAGCATTTGTTGGATGCTTGCGTGGAGGACCAAAATACGATGTAGGTTTTAGAAATGGCATAGAGAAAGAGGGATCAATGTTCATGTATGCATGCACAATTGATTAGATGGTTCTTATATGCATGCACAATTGATTAGATGGTTCTTATACACATACCAGTTTATTTGACCTGGTTGAATTGTTCTAAATTGGTTCTTATCATTGTTAGGTAGTAGATATATTCATGAACAAAGGTCAGGTTTACAAAAGAGCCTTAAGCGTACCAGTTTATTTGACATGATTGAATTGTTCTACATTGGTTCTTATTATTCTTTAGGGAGTAGAAATATTCATTAACAAAGGCCAGGTTTACAAAGATAAGCCGGGGAGACAGGTTCTAGGACATAGCCTTCCCAGTTGCTATCTCTTAGAAACCGAAGATAACTTAAGGAAAGCGTTGCAGGCTTTGAAACCAGTAAGACAGTCATGGGCTACCCGTAACAACCTAGACTAGAAAATCTCCAAATCACAGATAAATTCAGAGAGATGAGAAAAAGAGAAGGGGATGTGTACCGAGCCAAAAGGGTGGAGGCGGTCTAGGGTTTATATTACTTTGAATATACGACAATGTCTTAGTGTTACAGTCTAGAGCTTATATTCAATTACACCGAACGGAAACGGAAAAGTATAGCTATGTGACGGAGATAGCGATAGCGTCATAGATAAACGAAGAAGACGATGTTGGCACGAGGAGATGGACACCTGCCACTTAAATTTCAGCCGTATGATTTTAATGCGGATGAGCTGGTATCGAGTAACATGCCATTAGTTAACTGAACCTTGGCAGGTGTTGATTTCTTCAGTTGACAGAACTTCAGTTTGTGAGATACTACTCGTCCCTGAGTATGGAAAATAATACCTTCTCAATAAAAGCTCCATCCTCCCCACTAGCAATAGTCTTTGGCAGATTGAACCATTTGATCTGACACTCAAACACTGGAGCATTGCTTCTGGGCATTACTCTCCTGGCAAGCTATGATGGCTTCTGGAGAAACTATGATGTTGCCATCTTGTTCAATCCTTCGGTCCAATATGTCTTTTGTAACATCCCAAGCTTGTTTTAATAAATAAATGGATATTCATGATCATGGCATGCATTAGTTTTGAACTTGAGAAAAATTTGCATATTTCTCTATCTATGATAAATGCATTCAAATTGGTCTCAAACATTAAAAACTGGTAATTCTTCAATATGATAAGAAGGCCCATGATTAATTTTAATTTTCTAAGACTATTTTTGGATCCTCCAACAATTCAAAACAATATATCGTTTGACAAGTAGAAAATACAAAATAAAAGGAAAATAAAACCCCTTCCCGTTTTTCTCTCTCCCTCCATTCCGATCCACCTCCCACACGCGGCAATGATTGACCCAACACGGCCCAACCCACTCTCCTTGCATTGTTGTCTTCCTCACGTCGACAAGCAGCTCAGTGGCTGTTTCGATGCCGCCCGATGCATTCCGCCCCATCGCGATTCCCGCTGCCCGCTGCCGCCCACGCCACCTCTCGGTGCTCCCCATGTTTCGTAGCTCGCGCACCGCCGATCAGCCGTGTTGCCGGAATAAACCAGTAGAGGTTGGCGAAGTCCAGTTGGTTGATGTTGTTGGCGAGGTCGACGGTCGCGTGGACGATAGCGGCCCCGTCCGTTGAAGGGGGCCGCCGTCATTCACGCTTTCGCATTGGAGGGCCCGACCTCGTCGACTGAGTTACACCTCCATGCCCACAATGGTTTTGGGAACTGTTTGTCAGGTATTAAAACATTACATGTTATTTTTCCAGTGTTGTCATGTTTAATTTATTGGTGATTGTAAACTAAAATTCTCCAAGAAAAATCTCTGTTTTATGTTTACACATTTTTTTTGATAAAGGGATTTTATTACTCAACAAGTTTAAGCATTACACCCGGCCTCTACATAGCGACGATGCACACAGCCCACACAAATCCACGGGTCCAGCGAACAAAAATAAAAAGGCGAATTACACATGATAGTGAGAAATTGTAAAGACGCCTAAAACGGTGGAGGCCCAATCCTCAGATTATGCTGCCATCCACGTTGGATAAAAATATCCCTCGCCGAAGCTTCCAACCGCATAGACACTTCCATGAACAGGTCTCAGTGGCCCACATGCTGTAGTGGCGACCATGAACGGATCAATGTTGTGCACCGGTAAATGACCTGCAAAAGGGAACAATTTTTATCATTAAAACCTTATCATTTCTACATAACCATGGCGACCAAATAACGGCAATCGCTCCCACCCTAATAATTAGCTTAAACCTAGAATCTACCCCGTTCAGCCAGTTGCCAAAATATTAGCAATGTTTTTTGGGGGATATAGGTTAGATGCTATTTGGATGGTTGATCACATAGAACGAGCCAAACTGTATTGAAAGAAAAGGTGTTTAATACTCTCATCGTGATGACAAAATACACACTTTTTGCTTCCCTGCCAATTTCGCTTTGCAAGGTTATCTCTTGTAAGAATTACCCCACGACGAAGATACCAAGTAAATACTATGGTTCTCAGAGGTATCTTCATTTTCCAAATCTTTTTATTATTACCAACTAGAAAATCAGGTTGGATTAAAGCATTGTACATAGAACTCACTGAGAATTTTCCATTCTCATTGAGGTTCCAACGAAATACATCCGCTCCCTGCGTCAGCTGCACAGAGGCTAGCCGCTGCAACAAGTCATTCCACGATGCTTGTCTAGGACCAAAAATAGTTCTCCTGAATGACACGTTAGGTGGGTCAGATTCCAACACCTTAGCGAGAGTATCGCCTTTGTGTCGCACAATATTGTACACGGCCGGATATTGTTTACGGAGCCTGTGGTATTACCCAGCCATTTATCCTCCCAAAACCGAATTTGGGATCCGTCCTTAATAGAGAAAGATCCGTATGGAAAGAAATATTTCTTCGTGGCCATTAGACCTGCCCAGAAATGGGAATCACCAGGTTCCCAATAAATCTGGGATAGAGCCTGGGAGACTACATACTTACTTCTCAGGAGGGTTTGCCACACACCTTCTTCAGTTAAAAGCTTGAAGATCCATTTGCCAAGGAGAACTTTATTCTTAACGTCCAAGTCATGGACGCCAAGGCCTCCTTGGTCTTTTGGGCGGCAAACCACACTCCATTTAACCAAACGGTACTTTCTCTTTTCACTATCCCCTTGCCAAAAGAATCTTGAACGGAAATAATCCATTTACTTCAAGACTCCCTTAGGTAGTTGAAAGAAGGATATCATGTACAGTACCATATTAGTTAGGACTGAACTGATGAGTACCAATCTCCCCTCTAGGGATAGCAATTTCCCTTTCCAGTTGTTTAATCTAGCTTGAAGCCTTTCCTCCACCGGCTTCCATTCAGCATTTGTGAGTCTCCGATAGTGGATCGGAATTCCCAAATACCTAATTGGAAATTGGCCCTGGTTACACCCTAACAGCTCCGCATACAAGGAGACATTATCTTGAGCCTCGCCAAAACAAAACAACTCACTCTTATGGAAGTTAATCTTGAGACCGGATAACTGCTCAAACGCTGATAGTATTAACTTCAGGTTTTTAGTTTTTTTGATGTCATGTTCCATAAATAGAATTGTATCGTCCGCGTATTGTAGGATAGATAGACCCCCATCAACAAGATGCGGAATCACCCCTACAATTTGGCCATCAGACTTTGCACGTTCAATCAAGATGGCCAACATGTCTGCCACTATATTAAATAGTATTGGCGACAATTGATCACCCTGTCGAAGTCCTTTTTTCGTTTGAAAATATTTGCCAATATCGTCATTAACTTTAATGGCTACACTTCCACCCGAAATGAAGCTATGGATTAGAGCGCACCACTCATGAGAGAAACCTTTCATTCTGAGGGTTTGCTCGAGAAAAGACCATTTGACCTTATCATAGGCTTTTTCAAAATCGAGCTTAAGAATGACCCCATTAAGTTTTTTCCTGTGTAGTTCGTGAACCGTCTCATGAAGCGTAACAACTCCATCAAGGATGTCGCGCCCTTGCATAAATGTCGTTTGAGATGGTCGAACCACATGATCTGCCACAGTGTTCAGCCGTAACGTGGCTACTTTAGTGAAAATTTTGAAACTAACATTAAGAAGATAGATTGGTCTATATTGTTGAATCCTTTCTGCTTCATTAATCTTAGGTAGCAAAATTATCTCACCAATGTTTAACCGGAACAATTCCAGTTGTCCATCGTGAAGGCAACTGAATAGATGTAACAGATCAACCTTAATGACATCCCAGAAGTTCTGGTAGAACTCTGCCGGGGAGCCGTCAGGTCCGGGGGCTTTATTATGCTCCATCTGGAAAACAACCTTTTTTACTTCCTCCTCTGAATAAGGGGCGGTAAGATGGTTATTTTCCTCGACGGACACCTAGGGAATATCAACTGTACGGGACTCATCCAACATGAAGTTTCCTTCATCAGGAGCCCTAAACAGACATTTGTAATATTTAGTTATATATGACTTAAGCTGTTCATGGCCCTCAATCGTCCCTTCATCCTGTACAAGAGAGTAAATATGATTTTTCCTGTGTCTACCATTGGCAACACTGTGAAAATATCTCGTATTCGAATCCCCTTCCAGAATAAATAAAAGGATCCCTTCTTCCTATCGGTCTTCCTCTTAAAGTTGGTAGACTGTGAGGGCTTGTTCTTTTTATCAAACTTGCTTTTGTTCTCAGACTTATTCTTGTTCTTGGGCTTGTAGGACTGGGAGTTCTTCTTTTGGACGAAATTAGCACTTGAACCTCCCTCAAGGCCTCGAGCGCGTGCGTCTTTTGCTCTCGCCTTCTCCTCCACATCGAGAGACCCAATGAGATCCATAACTGAAAACTCTTGTCTCTTATGCTTCAGAGAAGTAGCAAAATTCCTCCACGAGGGAGGAAGCTTGGCAATGATGCCTCCGGCAATGAACTTGTCCGGTAAGACGCATGTGAACTGCTCAAGTTCCTTAGCAATGGACTGTATCTCATGAGCCTGCTCCACAACGGAGCGGTCACCAGTCATCTTGTAGTCATAGAACTGCTCCATGACATACAATTCACTGCCTGCGTCCGAGACACCAAATTTGGCCTCGAGCGCATCCCACATACCCTTGCCCGTAGTGATGGACAAATACGGGTCAATGATTTTCTCGCCAAGAATGCTGAGAATAGCCCCTCTCAGGAGGATATCGGCTTCCTGAAAAGCATTCTCCTGTTCAGGAGAAAGCTCTCCTTCAGGCTTGCCTTTAGCAGCGTGGAAGCAGTTCATGGTTTCAAACCACAGAGTTGCTCTTGCACGCCAGTTCTTGTAATTGACGCCCACAAAAGGAGGAGGCTTTAGTGATGCAGCAAAGCCAATGGAGGAAAATTTCCTATCATAAGGTTTTTGGATTGTTGAATATATTAGGAAATTTCCACATGATTTAATCCTTAAAAGCACTAGATAAAACATGACTAATAAAACGTGAATTAAACTAGTCATGCAATCTAACAGAGAGTACAGAAAAAGCAATTGTAGAGAGTACGCAAGTAGCAATTCTACACAAATTGCTACAAACACTATAGGAAGCATGATATCTAGTAGAACACAGATGAGCACGTACGGGGTGTTGGAGGAAGACCCGTTGATGCCGTCGTTGTTCATGTCGCCGAAGATGTCGGGGAAGTAGTCGTCGTTGGGGAAGAAGTCGTCGGTGTCCGTGTTGACAAAAAGGTCAGTAGTCGCGCGGAAGCGCTCCCCAAAAACCTCTCTTTTATAGACACAGAGGAGAAGGCGAACAGGCTGCGTGGGAGATGAAACGAAGAGACAGGAGACGAACTGAATCGAAGAGACAGGAAGCACTCAGATTCGAATTAATTGTCCGCTATGCAAAACGTTTCAGCTTCTGTGCACCCGTTCGTATTCCAATCATGCGTGGCGCGTGACAAAAATATAGCCATCGGCTCGGCTCATTCCCGCAACCCGCGGCGCGGCGCGGCGCGTCGTGACGAGGCGAGGCGGGCGGCGGAGGAGGAGCGCGCGTGTGGCTCTCTCTTATTCTCTCCCTTTCCAATGCCTCATACTAGTGGTAGAAAGTCTCACCTTATAAGCTGGTGAAACTCTCTCCCAACTGGCGGTATGGGACTAAACATTTTGTCCCACCTCTTGCCATGCATGAATGGGCCACATGGGCCTCTAGGATTTTCAGGAATTTATTGGATTAATTAAAAGGCTAGCTAATTGGGCCAAAAATTCCAACATGTACGAGAGGTATAGCGTCAGTTATTGGGATCGCTATATCTGCTCTGCTCCTGTGCAGGTCCGCGGTTGAGTACGTGAATTCCAGGAGGGAGAACGAATCATTCTGGACCGTTTGATATAAACGGTCGAGATTTTATTTTCCTGTCAAGTTTGTGCTTTCATAAGTAGTGTAATAAGCCTGCTCACCATTTAGCAGCATTGGGTATGGGTGAGTCTCGGACAGACCAAACAGTGTGGCTGTCGAATCTCCTAGATATTGTAGCCCGTCTTGTGACCGACGACTTAATCGTGTCTTAATGGAATGCATGTGTTCCTGTCAAAAAAAAAAGTAGTGGAGAAACAAAATAGAGAAGCCAACCGAAGCCCTACTGTACGTTGAACCAGCAAAATAAAAGTAAGGTCCATGAAAATCTCTGGTAACGTAAACAGACAGATAGACATACAGGAACAGCGAAAACAATCACATAATGCAAATAAAAACAGTGTTGTCAAAGCTGTAGCACAACGGCAGAGATATCCTACAGAGAAGATGGTAATGGTTTTAGTCATCCTACTCGCCAGTTTTATGTCCAGCATGAACCAAGTTCAGTACATCACTTGATCAACAACTCAGTCGACAGAGGCACGACAGTCATCAGCAGTTCAGTCCGTCAGACACGAAAGAACCAAGTGCAGCACCGGCGACAAATGTTCAACAACTAGGTCCATAGAGGCACGCCGGTCATCAGCAGTTCAGTCCATTAAGCATGACAGAACCAAGTGCAGCAACAACGACAGTTCAACATCTCGGTCCACAGAGGCACTGACAGTTTCCAGCAATTCAGTCCATCGAGAGGTCACAGACAGATCTACACAAAGTACCATAGATTGTAATGGGGCCAGCTGGAAATTAATGTACAACCGTGGCAAAATCTTGAAAACAAGGCCATGCATGCATACCTTGAAAGAATGTTTGATCAGTCGGTCATTGCTTGACCAGAGGTGGATGCCTCAACGTGACTTTGCAAGTTTGCATCAATGTTACCTGAGGTGAAAATAAACATATTATTTGAGACACAGAATTACATAAATGAACTGCATGGCATGCAAATTAGTACAGTATCTGCCATGTTACTCTGTATCCCCTACTCTTTCCAAGCTCAAAAATAACAAGTATCTGCTCTAGGTAAAGGCTTACCGTCATTGTTTCTTCTCCGAGAAAAGTTGAAGAGTGAAAACCCCCCAAACATTCCCTTATCAGCTACAACAGGCACTGGATTCGAATCTTTGGCAGGAACATTGGTGGTGTTGTGTTCCTGAAAATGACAAGGAGCATAGCATTTTGCTGTAAGACATGAAAAATCAGATGAAATTACATATTTCCAATATAAATGAGAAACTATGTGTAGACAAAGCTATCACTTGTACTGGGATGAAAATGGGTGGGTACTTCATGTCTTCACAGATATACAGCGACGTACAGTATCATTTGACGCAAACAGATCATGCATCATGGGAAAGATCCACACTAAACTGATAATTAGAATAGCTAAATTGATCAAAACTAAATTAACGGGAGGTGCAAAGAAAATGATTCAGTAACCAGATGTAGCAAGAGATTGCCACGACTTTGAGGAGTTACTTATGGTGCCTAAATTCTAGTAAAATCAATGCAATCTTAACAATAAACTGGTCGCCTCCAAGTGGCTCTTGTGGCTGGGATGCAGATTAAGTTTTCTCGAGAACGACATGTCCCTCAAGACAAATGGTGTCTCAGGTTGCCGCCGGCTAGGTAGGTCGGGTAACTTCTCCTTGCCATACAGTCTACCATCTCAACAATTGTCCCGCACATGTACTGTCTAATTATTTCCCGATCAAGTTCGTACGTCGAGCTATCGGATTTGACTATAACAGAAATATATCACATGCCTAAAGCTCTCATTTGATTTGTTCCTACTAATTTGTTTAGTCCCCAGTTTATGTAGACATGTTCTGATGTGTTTGCCGGAAACCATGCGTGTGGTTCTCATGTTGCTAGCTAGAAAATGCATCCAGTCGTGCTATAATAACTGCACTCTCCTTCAATATATTGTAGTAGTAGTGAGATACCATGAATATACCACTAAACTAGTATTAGTAATAATATCATGTTAGATAAACAAATCTCTGCTGGCAAGGCAAGGACAATGTCTGCTAGTTACTGTACTATTTCTGACAACATAGCTAAGTAAATCTGGTGTGGTTAAGAATACAAGCACACAGTCAGAAATTATCAGATGATGTGGAGCACAATAGAAAGTTGCCAAAAGTACATAACAAAGGGTCATCATAGGTTGTATCGTTTGAGAATAGTTACATACATGCACGAAGGGAGAATCTGCTTGTTGCGGAGCACAAAAAGCTGGCAGATCTTCACTAGTGTCCATATTCTGCAAAAAGAACAGCAAGTTGTAAAACTGGCCCTATTAATTCTTTTGATGTATAATAACTTGTCTGATTTGATTGCATACATGGATAGTAGATGGAGATGGTGGACGAACAGGCGGTTTACAGATGCTATTCTAAAATTAATGGGTTTATAACACAAGCAACCAATGCTGGAATACAATCATTTTATGTGTTCAGAGTATTCTTAACGCATCAAGCAATTGAGTTGTGGTCGTCTTGAGACAAATTAGAGCATAAAAAAGGTAGTAATAGATAACATAAACCATAGATATGAGAGTTAGTTATCCACAGAAACTGAATAGGAACTAGATCACATGAAAGCACTAGTTGGATAATGACAGCAATAATTTACTCATTTTTGTGTGCACGTAAATAGCTACAAGGATGTTTAGTCAATTACACAGCAGGAATCTCACACGAATATTGAAGAACAAGTATTCTGAAATATAGAATGTTCTTATTGACTATGGACAATGGCATTCTGAAATATACAAAGTTCTTATTGACAATATCAGCTCAGTCCAAAATGCATGTGCAGGTTATTTGCAACAATTTTAACTACTATGCAGACTTCTGTTGACTTAAACAAATCGTCCAAAATGGCAGCTAAAAGAAGAACCGAGATACTATGCACTAACCATGATATCATGTGCAGATGCTGGTCATAGGTACAAGATTCTTTTCAGGGGGAGAGATACATACATCGGATAAATTTTCGTAACAAGAAATTGCCTGTGGCTGTCGCCATGAGCAGCTACAATCGATTGACCAAGGTGGACAAACTAACATAGTACACTATGAGCAAGCAACGGCTTGTCAATTACACAGGGTTAAATGCACTTATAAGATGGTTTACTATTTTCTATCTATTTGGATGTTCCTATTTCGGTGAGCCATTTTAGTAGCTGCTTCACAAAAAAGCCTGTTTTGACACTAAAAAATGAAAAATGGGTTTTTTATTCAACGAAAACCCTAAACCCCTTAGTCAATACTATTCTACAACCAGGATACACCATTGTGTCAAATATTGCCTCATTCGGACATTTTTTACTATGTTAAATGTCATACCCTAGCTTATTTCAGTCGAAAACCATACATCTTTATACCTCGTAGCTCATTTCTGTGAAGGTTTTTTATAAAAACCTCCATAACTCATGTTTATAATTTTTTACAGGTGGTAGGTCAAATAAAAGGATGCCATGTGAAGATTTTCCATTTTTTTGATTTTTTTTGAATTAGTTATGTCTAACCCTAGCCCGAAACCGAGACCGTAAAACCTAACGATAAACCTAAACCTAACCGTAAATTCGATCCAGCAAAACCCGTCAAAGATCTCTAAAGAACGTATACATTATGGATTTAAAAGTGATTTTTTTCAAAAAATCATGACCAAACTATGCGGTACTCGTAGTTCAAATCAGACCCATTTCCAGCAAAATCGGCAGGAACTTATCTGAAATGTTTGAAACACCTAAGTATATTCTTATATCGAAACCCAGGGTTAAATGCACTTATAAGATGGTATACTATTTTCTATCTATTTGGATGTTCCTATTTCGGTGAGCCGTTTAAGTAGCTGCTTCACAAAAAAAGCCTGTTATGACACTAAAAAAAATGAAAAATGGGTTTTTTATTCAACGAAAACCCTAAACCCCTTAGTCAATACTATTCTACAATCAAGATACACCATTGTGCCAAATATTGCCTCATTCGGACATTTTTTGCTATGTTAAATGTCATACCCTAGCTTATTTCATTCGAAAACCATACATCTTTATATCTCGTAGCTCATTTCTGTGAAGGTTTTTTTTATAAAAACCTCCATAACTCATGTTTATAATTTTTTCCAGGTGGTAGGTCAAATAAAAGGATGCCATGTGAAGGTTTTCCATTTTTTTGATTTTTTTGAATTAGTTATGTCTAACCCTAGCCCGAAACCGAGACCGTAAACCCTAACGATAAACCTAAACCTAAACCTAACCATAACTTCGATCCAGCAAAACCCGTCAAATATCTCTAAAGAAAGTATACATTGTGGATTTAAAAGTGATTTTTTCAAAAAATCATGACCAAACTACGCGGCACTCGTAGTTCAAATCAGACACACTTCCAGCGAAAGCGGCAGGAACTTATCTGAAATGTTTGAAACACCTAAGTATGTTTTTATATCGAAACCCAGGGTTAAATGCACTTATAAGATGGTCTACTATTTTCTATCTA
This sequence comes from Puccinellia tenuiflora, assembly GCA_012064385.1. Classification (NCBI taxonomy): domain Eukaryota; kingdom Viridiplantae; phylum Streptophyta; class Magnoliopsida; order Poales; family Poaceae; genus Puccinellia; species Puccinellia tenuiflora. The sequence continues at coordinate 94,645 of QRDG01000246.1, read as the reverse complement.
TTTGGATGTTCCTATTTCGGTGAGCCGTTTTAGTAGCTGCTTCACAAAAAAAGCCTGTTTTGACACTAAAAAAATAAATAAATAATGGGTTTTTTATTCAACGAAAACCCTAAACCCCTTAGTCAATACTATTCTACAACCAAGATACACCAGTGTGTCAAATATTGCCTCATTCTGATATTTTTTGCTATGTTAAATGTCATAGCCTAGCTTATTTCAGTCGAAAACCATACATCTTTATACCTCGTAGCTCATTTCTGTGAAGGTTTTTTTTATAAAAACCTCCATAACTCATGTTTATAATTTTTTCCAGATGGTAGGTCAAATAAAAGTATGCCATGTGAAGGTTTTCCATTTTTTTATTTTTTGAATTAGTTATGTCTAACCCTAGCCCGAAACAGAGACCGTAAACCCTAACGATAAACCTAAACCTAACCGTAACTTTGATCCAGCAAAAACCGTAAAAAATCTCTAAAGAAATTATACATTGTGGATCTAAAAATGATTTTTTTTCAAAAAATCATGACCAAACTATGCGGCACTCGTAGTTCAAATCAGACACACTTCCAGCGAAATCGGCAGGAACTTATCTGAAATGTTTGAAACACCTAAGTATGTTTTTATATCGAAACACAGGGTTAAATGCACTTATAAGATGGTTTACTATTTTCTATCTTTTTGGATGTTCCTATTTCGATGAGCCATTTTAGTAGCTGCTTCACAAAAAAAGCCTGTTTTGACACTAAAAAATGAAAAATGGGTTTTTTATTCAACGAAAACCCTAAACCCCTTAGTCAATACTATTCTATAACCAGGATACACCATTGTGTCAAATATTGCCTCATTCGGACATTTTTTACTATGTTAAATGTCATACCCTAGCTTATTTCAGTCGAAAACCATACATCTTTATACCTCGTAGCTCATTTCTGTGAAGGTTTTTTTATAAAAACCTCCATAACTCATGTTTATAATTTTTTACAGGTGGTAGGTCAAATAAAAGGATGCCATGTGAAGATTTTCCATTTTTTTGATTTTTTTGAATTAGTTATGTCTAACCCTAGCCCGAAACCGAGACCGTAAAACCTAACGATAAACCTAAACCTAACCGTAACTTCGATCCAGCAAAACCCGTCAAAGATCTCTAAAGAACGTATACATTATGGATTTAAAAGTGATTTTTTTCAAAAAATCATGACCAAACTATGCGGTACTCGTAGTTCAAATCAGACCCATTTCCAGCAAAATCGGCAGGAACTTATCTGAAATGTTTGAAACACCTAAGTATATTCTTATATCGAAACCCAGGGTTAAATGCACTTATAAGATGGTATACTATTTTCTATCTATTTGGATGTTCCTATTTCGGTGAGCCGTTTAAGTAGCTGCTTCACAAAAAAAGCCTGTTATGACACTAAAAAAAATGAAAAATGGGTTTTTTATTCAACGAAAACCCTAAACCCCTTAGTCAATACTATTCTACAATCAAGATACACCATTGTGCCAAATATTGCCTCATTCGGACATTTTTTGCTATGTTAAATGTCATACCCTAGCTTATTTCATTCGAAAACCATACATCTTTATATCTCGTAGCTCATTTCTGTGAAGGTTTTTTTTATAAAAACCTCCATAACTCATGTTTATAATTTTTTCCAGGTGGTAGGTCAAATAAAAGGATGCCATGTGAAGGTTTTCCATTTTTTTGATTTTTTTGAATTAGTTATGTCTAACCCTAGCCCGAAACCGAGACCATAAACCCTAACGATAAACCTAAACCTAAACCTAACCATAACTTCGATCCAGCAAAACCCGTCAAATATCTCTAAAGAAAGTATACATTGTGGATTTAAAAGTGATTTTTTCAAAAAATCATGACCAAACTATGCGGCACTCGTAGTTCAAATCAGACCCAATTCCAGCAAAATCGGCAGGAACTTATCTGAAATGTTTGAAACACCTAAGTATGTTTTTATATCGAAACCCAGGGTTAAATGCACTTATAAGATGGTCTACTATTTTCTATCTATTTTGATGTTCCTATTTCGGTGAGCCGTTTTAGTAGCTGCTTCACAAAGAAAGCCTGTTTTGACACTAAAAAAAAAATAAAAAATTGGTTTTTTATTCAACGAAAACCCTAAACCCCTTAGTCAATACTATTCTACAACCAAGATACACCATTGTGTCAAATATTGCCTCATTCGGACATTTTTTGCTATGTTAAATGTCATACCCTAGCTTATTTCAGTAGAAAACCATACATCTTTATACCTAATAGCTCATTTCTGTGAAGTTTTTTTTTAAAAAAACATCCATAACTCATGTTTATAATTTTTTCCAGGTGGTAGGTCAAATAAAAGGATGCCTTCTTCCTATCGGTCTTTCTCTTAAAGTTGGTAGACTGTGAGGGCTTGTTCTTTTTATCAAACTTGCCTTTGTTCTCAGACTTATTCTTGTTCTTGGGCTTGTAGGACTGGGAGTTCTTCTTTTGGACGAAATTAGCACTTGAACCTCCCTCAAGGCCTCGAGCACGTGCGTCTTTTGCTCTCGCCTTCTCCTCCACATCGAGAGACCCAATGAGATCCATAACTGAAAACTCTTGTCTCTTATGCTTCAGAGAAGTAGCAAAATTCCTCCACGAGGGAGGAAGCTTGGCAATGATGCCTCCGGCAATGAACTTGTCCGGTAAGACGCATGTGAACTGCTCAAGTTCCTTAGCAATGGACTGTATCTCATGAGCCTGCTCCACAACGGAGTGGTCACCAGTCATCTTGTAGTCATAGAACGTTGATACCATTTCAACTCTTCCTCACGCAGCATACTTGCTATATGTGCATTTGACTGACTTTTTAACTCAATTTCTTGCACTGATAGCGGACGAATTTCTGCCAGCGCTTCGAGGTCATCAATAATAGATGAAGGTCGTTGCTTCTCTTTTTTAAGTATACCGGTTGTATGTCGTGCCCATCCAATAAGGTAGGTGCGCAAGGCACGTATTTTGTTATTCCACCTTTGAATCGGAGTTACACCAACAACGGGTCTCTCCCATATCTTTTTAACCATTTCTAGAAAGCCGTGACGATGTAACCATCTAAGTTCAAACTTGAACCTGGGAGTACATGGTGGCCTAGGCAAACCGGTGGTTAATAAGATAGGTGCATGGTCCGAAAGATCCACAATACGTTCCAGAGCCCGCACTGATACCAACGGGAATTTAGATTCCCAGTCTGTGTCCATCAGTACACGATCTAGTTTCTCGTATGTAGGTTCTGGTAGACTATTTGCCCAAGTAAATTGTCTTTCAATCATTGATACCTCTCATAAATCCAAGCTGTCAATTACTGCGTTGAATAGGAAAGGCCAATGATTATCAAACCGGCCTTTGCTTTTCTCAAAAGGGAATCTTAGCAAATTTAAAATCACCCCCAATGATCATTGGATAGGGGTTATCTTTTGCTAGATTAACTACCTCTGTAAGAAAAGCCGCCTTTGGTTCCTCTTGAGCAGGACCATACACGGTGACTAGACTCCATGTAAAGTTATCAGCTTTGTTCCGAATATGGAGTTTAATATGAAACTCCCCATCCGAAGCATCCAACACTTCCATAGTATCAGTCCTTACACCGAGTAATATCCCCCCAAAGCGACCCCTAGGCGGACGAGAGTGCCAAGCAAAATCAAAACCACCGGACAACCGGTTTAGTAAGCTTTGCGAGAACTCGCGTCTACCCATCTCAGAAATAGCCAAGAAATCCAAATTATGATCCCGAACAGCGTCAGCAAAATGCAAGTGTTTAGCCAAGTCACCAAAACCTCTGCTATTTGCAAAAATGCCATTCATAGGGAAACTTTGGATAATTTTGACCGTTTCTTAGAACGTTTGTTGGAGGAAGATTTGGACTTACGGGCAGATTCTTTAAGCTCATATAATGGGCTGTCCACGTCCAAACCAACCTCCGACACTTCACCCACTATATGAGATAGAAGCTGACCATCTGATGTGGCATTCGCATCTTCCTCATCTAAATAGGTGGCAGGTGACATGGCCGAAGCTTTAGGAATAACCGTTAGACGGTCAAATTCCATATGCCTCAAGACCCTCGTCGACACCGCAATTTGATTAGTATCTCTACCAAGATAAACACCTACTTTACTAAGCTTAGAAGAAATAGCTGATTGCGAAAAAGAAAGAAAAGATTTAGAAGCACAATCCATACCATAAGGTTCAATATTGTACTCCGCCTTGCGGTGCATCGCCTTGACCAAGGAGTCCTCGTCCGTCGAAACTGCACCATCCGCCGCCCCCCCAAACCTCTCACTACGGCGAATCGGGGTAGACCCATCCGTGAAGAGAGTCGCCGTGGGAGGAGGGGTGCAAGGCGGAGCCATGTCCACGTGAAACGACGAACCCGCAACAACACCGAGGGTCAGCGAGGGCGAAGAAGACACTGACCCCGGTGTCGTGACCTTGGATGGAGAGGTCGGTGTCGGAGGAGAGACCTCCTCCATCCTAGCCATGGACCCAGCCAAGTCCTCCAGCGCGGAACATGGGGGAGACATAGTCGATGTCGCGTCTTCCCCCATACTCAGCCCGCTAGAAGAGCCAAGGCCAGCCTTGGCGATGCCGTCATCGGTTCTCGGCGGTGACTCCACCACGGTGAAGGCAGGCACCGTGGGAGTCACCTGTGGCGCGTCTACGCACACAGCCGGACACATGGTCATCACGCTCCTGCGGGACACCAACGGCCCAACCACCACCGGCGCCGTACGTGGATCCTCGTCCGCCACCTCCTCGGTCACACCCGAGACCAAGGCCTGCGCCACCGAACGTACTAAACCCGGGGAAACCCTACGGATGTTCTCCACAATCTCAATAGCACGTGGAGTACGAGGGGATGGGTTGTATGGGGTGATCACATAAGAAGACTGTAAAGTAGCCGAAGTTCCGCCAGCTGCTGCCTTGCCGTTGTTGGCTGCCCTAGAGGAGAGAGTGGCATCAACCTCCATACTAGTAGACTGAGAGCCAAGCAGCCCTGTTGGCCTCGCCGAATCATCAGCACACCGGTCATTAGCATCATCCTCATCAGCATCATCACCCTTCTGGCGCCAAAAGAAAGGAACAAAATTGCGGTCCGGAACGAAATCAGCCGCCTCACGCCGAAAAAAGAATTCAAATTCTCTTAACTTAACCACACAAGCAGCCCCAATATAAGGACCAGACGCATCCACTCGCTTCTCAAGCACGGTCAAGTCCAGCATACCAACAAGAATACGGACAATCCCCCGGCTCCGAAAAGTTGCCATATCAACATCAAGAGTAGTCCCAATGAGTGAACCAACCGCCCACAAACCCAGAAAGTGCCTAACCTGATAAGGTACGCCCTGAACATGTACCCACACCAGCTCGAGCACCCTAGTTGGCTGAATATCATTATTGCACCACACCGAGATAGTAGCCTGGGACTTAAAGGAAGGGATATTGAGCTGAAACCCATCCAATCTATGCAAATCTGCCAAAGCGGGAAAACCAATCAAGAAAGCATCACTGGCATGGGGTAGTGCCTCCCACGTCCATTGGGTACTGGAGGGACACATCCTCGACATTAAATTCTGAATAGCACTCGCCGGTACAGGGTCTCCCACAACCGAAATCAAAGCCGTAGGCGAGCAAGAAGGTGCCAAATGAGCCTTAAACACGCTATCCGGCAGCTGTACGAAGAGAGTATCATTAGTACCGTAACCTGAGGTGAAGGCAATAGGCTTCGGCAGCCTGCGAGTAGGGCACCGGAGTGTCGGATGAGCCGTGTTGTCACACACCAGACAATAGTGTTGCACCGTGCAATCCTTTGTGGTATGAATGTCCACCGCACACTTCCAACACTTAGTAACTTTCTTGGCCTTACTTTTAGTTGCCACCGCACCCCCTGCCTGCTCTTGCACCATCCCCACTGAAGAAGCATCCACAACGCCAGGAGCCCCAGCCACGGGAACGACATCAGAATTAGCCACTGGGTACATAGGGTAACCTTGCTGACCCTGACAAGCTGCGAACAACTGCTTGCTGTGCCCCCTGTAGCTGATACCCTTGCCCCATATGCCGCCCTGGCTGGACAAAAGCTTGCGCACTCGGGATCATACCAGGTTGCGGCTGGTTTGTAGACGGTTGCTACACTTGACTTCCACGAGCATTGCTCTTCTTCTTCTTTCTCTTGGCCCCCGACACCCCCTGTCCCGCAGCCGAAACCCCACCCTGCTACTGCTGCGCCAGACCCACCGTGAAACTGGGTGCAAAAGGAGGCACCTACATCGGAGGTTGAAACTGAGCCTGCTGCACCTGTTGCACCTGTTGAAACTGAGCCTGTTGCACCTGTTGCAACGGAGGATTCATGTATGCCGGCGGTCCGAACTGCCCTAGATGGGGGCTGCAGCGGCCGGAACTGGATCGGCACCGCGGGTGGCGCGAAGCCGGGAGCGGTAGAAGCGAAAGCCGGCGGCCTCAGTCCCCCAGGCATCGGACCACCCCAACCTTGCTGCCCTCCCTGCGGAAGACTTGGCTGGCCAGCAGTAGGACCCGGCGGTGCAGAAGCACTACCCCGCGGACCACCATTGGAGCCTGGATGCGGAGGAGCTCCCGCCATCGGAGAGACCCGTGCCGGAGCAGCAACAGCACCTGCGAATGAACGACTCCACCAGGGCGCCGAAGATGAAGACGAGACTTGCCCCAGCCAAGAGCTCGACGGACCAGCAGACGGTGACGATGTAGAGGGAAGCACGGATGATGGAGACGACGCGATGAGGAAACCGGCGGCTGGAGAAGATGGACACGAAGGGCTAGGGCACCTCCGAGACCAGAAAACCCTTAATCTCCTCTGCAGGTGGGCCATGGTCTTGGACGGCTCGGATGCGACAGAGCCATGTCGGGGGTTTGAATCCCGCATCCCGCGCCAGCAGGCGGAACTGGCGGATCGGCTCCGATGGAGGCGGCCACCGACGCGATCGGCGACGACAATTCCTTTGCATGCATCGCCGCCGTGATGAAAGATCCAAGCACAGGCGGCGGCGTCCATCTCCTCAGAGGCAGAGGCCCCTTCCAACCGTCACCCGCGGCGGAGACCTAGACAGGCAAACTCCGATCCGCGGCGAAGAGATCCACGGCG
>QRDG01000246.1:0-86190 GCA_012064385.1 Puccinellia tenuiflora | reverse complement strand
GTTTAATGCTTATGGTCAATTCATTTGTACTATTTTACAACCTTAGATTCAGAGGCTGAATCAAATGAATTGGTGTGTATTATGTTTGTGGTCCTCCTACCATTCTTAGAGAGGATTGAATATCCTATGATAAGAAGATTGATTGTTGTTAAACTAGCTGATAAGGAGGATACAATTATTACTAAACTACCTGGTAAGGAGGATATGATTGTTGGTGTTGACATTGGCATGATGGCATTGTTTTCTAGGCATACGTCTCATGCATTTCTCTACTTCCAGGGTTTATATGGATATTCATTATCAAGAACATGCCCCGTTCTTATGGAGGTGATGTCAAATGCAAGGTCCCTGTAAGCTGTTCTCCTGAATGTGCAGCTAACTGGAACTTTCATCCATATATGCAGTATCTCCATTTAGACGGACATCCACAGTCTGCCCACACAACAATGGCTATTGAGTGCTGACAAAGATAACAAATGATCTGCTCCTCACATTTTCTTGGAGCATACGTCCGTAAGTTGCTCATGTGCCCCTTTAGTGCGCCATCTAAGTTGGTAAATCAAACACCTGAATGATGTCTTGTGCATCTAGAAGCGTAGACAACTTCTGTTTTATTTTTATTAAGAATGGGCTATCAGTTCAACAATGTGTTTCAGTTCTATAGCACTGCCCTATTTTCAGGCATCTTCCTATTCTTCGTACTCTAAGAATTTTTCTCCAAGTTGATTTAGATTCCTGTTGTGATATGCTCCTTGACACCACCTAGAGTTGCAAATCAAATGTAAATCATGTTCCAGGTTGGCTCATAGCCATTATTATTCCTCAAATTGGTGAATAGAATAATGGAATATGGTCATTTACATTCTGCATTTGTTGACTCTGTTTCGGCACCATTGCAATATTCTTTTGAAAATTCCGTCATTGTAATATTGTTAGTCTTTTGGCGAGAATAGGACATCCAGCCTTGTCGAGGTATCTCAGATGGGGGTGACATACTACGACGGTGAGAATAGAGGCTGGAGAAGGACGTAGGTAATTCCGGTGACGGGATTGGCACAAGTTTACCCAGCTTCAGATCTCACAACGGCGGCGAGATTCTACGTGCTGCTATAAATCACTATAAGGCAAAACAGTGCCGGTTACAATGAGATTGTTTGTGGTTCGCCCTAAGGCATCCTCTAGCCCGGCTTATATAAGCATCCGGATCTAGAGTTTACAGGAGAATCCTAACCGACTTAAGTACGAGTTCGTATCTCTTCCGGCTTGGGCCCTTTCTTCCTTGCCAAGGCAATGTCTTCTGGGCCGCCTTCTGGAGTCTTCCTTAAACCGGATGGGCCTCCTACGCTTCAGCTTACAGGGCTGTCCGACAAAGCCGGCTGGCTATGTCACCACATGGGCCACCCTGTCAGTCTGGTTTTAATCCTAATGATGAGGATCCCTATTCGGTATATCCCCAACAAGCCTAACAGGGCCAATAAATTTAACTTCCCAAGCAGGAAAAGTTGGTTAGATCTACTTCTGTTGGCGCTTAAGTTTATTAGTTATATTTTCTAGCTCTAGGTGCATTTCTTTCATTTTTGATGTAGGCTTCCCGCTTTTTGCTCTGCTTACATATGCTTTCTGACATATGCTATGTTTCTTACAGCGTATACCTTTATTTTGCATTGATGGAACTTGGAAAGTCTAAGGTTATAGCAGGTTGGAGTGACAAATACTGACAGAGTCAATCAGAGGTAGGAGCAAGTAAGACAGACCATGACCTGCGAGTCAGCGGTTGTGAAGGTATTGAACAGTTTCATGCGTGGTCTTCATGACTTCATTCATAGTTTATTGTAGCTTCATATGGCAAGTTTATTTGTAGCCAACACTTGCTGCTAAATTAGGAATAAGAAATTAAGAAGAGCGCCACTACCTATGGAAGTATGGATGACAAATAATAAGGTTAGATGATATGTCACTTGGCTTATTTCGGTTGGGCGTTTGATTAGGGGGAATTAACCATACACTGTCATATTTGCAACCTTAGATGTACAATTTGATACGTTGTCTGGTACTCATGAGCCACTTGTCCTCTTCTCCCTCTTATCAGATGTTGATGGAGTGGTTCGCCATAAGATCAGAAATTCAGACTGTGAGGCTGAAAGTCAACTTTTAAGTTGGACTAACAGGCTGAAAAAATTCGAACTTTACACTGTTCACATCTCAGATCCAGAAATTTGTCATTTTTACACAGGCCAAAATACAAAATATTTCGGACTGGTGTTTTACACAGCGGTTGAAATAGTCATGTTCTACGTCTAGAATTTTTTTCACATTTTTTCGAAACTCAGAAATGTGGTTTTCAAAATTTTCAAAAAAAATGAGCTCCATGGAGCTCGTCCTCCAAATCACCGCACTCTTACACACGGAAAGTGCTTTTGGAGCACGGGCTCCATGAAGCCCGTTTTTTCATAAAAAAATAAATCGACATTTTAAAGTTTAAAAAAATTCTGATTTTTTTTCTAGATGTTGACAATGACATATTGTATGACTCTGCAAATTTTCAACCCCAAATATTTTGTATTCCTCCCTACACAAAAAAGACAAATTCTGACAAATCTGAAAAAATTTGAACATTACACTGTTGACATCTCAGATCCAGAAATTTGTCATTTTTACACAGGCCAAAATACAAAATATTTCGGACTGGTGTTTTACACAGCGGTAGAAATAGTCATGTTCTACGTCTAGGATTTTTTTCACATTTTTTCGAAACTCAGAAATGTGGTTTTCAAAATTTTCAAAAAAAAAGCTCCGTGGAGCTCGTCCTCCAAATCACCGCACTTTTACACACGGAAAGTGCTTTTGGAACACGGGCTCCACGGAGCCCGTTTTTTCAAAAAAAAAATAAATCGACATTTTAAAATTTCAAAAAATTCTGAAATTTTTCTAGATGTTGACAATGACATATTGTATGACTCTGCAAATTTTCAACCTGAAATATTTTGTGTTCCTCCCTACACAAAAAAGACAAATTCTGACAAATCTCAAAAAATTCGAACTATACACTGTTCACATCTCAGATCCAAAAATTTATCATTTTTACACAGGTCAAAATAAAAAATATTTCGGACTGGTGTTTTACACAGCGGTAGAAATAGTCATGTTCTACGTCTAGGATTTTTTTCACATTTTTTCGAAACTCAGAAATATGGTTTTCAAAATTTTCAAAAAAACGAGCTCCGTGGAGCTCGTCCTCCAAATCACCGCACTCATTTTACACATCTTTTTTAGTTTGTGTTTTGTATTGGGATACTACACACCCAGGTTGAGTTTCTACTTGTCATGGCTTCCTCATGTACTATCGAACTCAGAATTATCTATGCAAAATATCCATTTGGTGTGATTAATTCAGCTCCTCTTTAAAACTACCTGCTTGTCGTTATTCGTGCCGTGTGATTCTGAAACACTGATTAATAGATGATGAGACTGACGTTAGTGCAACCTAATTTTTATTACGTCCATATGGCTTCCGTTTAAATCCTCTTGGTGTCATATCGGTATAGTCCATTCGTCAATACGGATATCCTAATGTGGAGTAGCACGGAAATTCAAAGCTGTACCTGAGCTCACATGCTCCTGTTACTTTCGACGAAAATAAAAAAATAATAAAACATTATGAAAATTTTTGGAGACATGCACATATGAGTTCTTCACATGCGTGCAAAATTTCGAAATGAAATGATATTTACACTGCTCTATGCAAAAAAGAAAAAAAATCAGTGTTTTCAAAAATGTGCTTTAGATCTATTTTGACCACTCATTTTGTCTTTTTTTTTACACAGGAAATGTCTTTCATTCCAAAATTTTGCACTAATGTGAACAACTCATATGTGTATGACACCAAATTTTGTCAGAATTTTTCACAATGTTTTACTATTTTTTTATTTTCGTTGAAAGTAACAGGAGCATGTGAGCTCGGGTTTAGAAACACCACTCCCGGAGTAGCAGCACTATAAAGACGTGGTGAATATCTTGAGGATACATGTTCTTTAGTTGATACAACTTCCAGAGAAGGGTAATGCAAAAATAAATGTATAGGATTATTAGTTCTCTTTGTTATTGTGTAAGCAACTCTACATGAGCTATCTGTTGGAAATTTTTACTCACCCAATTTTCGTATTTTGCATCACCAAAGGGCTTTGTTATTGTGTAAGCAACTCTACATGAGCTATCTATTTAGGCTTTTTCTTATCTAGGAAAGGAGACTATGAAAGAAAATCCGTGCACATAGATAGTGGTATTTATTGTTTTTAAGGATTATCTTCACTGTACTTTGGTGTGCCATCTAGAAGTAATTCCTTTAGTGAGGATTTTGGATGTAAAATTGGTTCGCTACTGCATACCTGTTGGCACCTCCTTGTTGTCCTCCATGATGGGCAGTTCTTCAATCCTCGGCCATGAATGGCAGGATGGGCAGCCCAAGGGCGTCAATTCAACTCCCATCAGAGGAATACGCAATGCTAGCTGAGTCTTTGAGTTATTTTGTGCATCATGGTTAGGAACAGGACTAGCTGTGCTTTTGACTCACAGTCTTGCTCCTGAGGATTTTCTGTAGTGTTTCTATGCTTGACAGTAGCAGACCAATTTTTTGTATTGACTATTGCACAAAGTTCCCATGCCCTCATTCTGAATGTAGGTCTGCTTTGTAGCACAAACCTTGTGCTTTCTTCCTGAACATACTACGGTAGCACATCTCCTTTCATAATAGATAGGTAAGTGGATGATCGCTGATCTCGACTGACAAAATCATGCTGACAAAGGAGAGGCGAAGAAACATCGAAGGCGGAGATACAACTGAGTGGCGCGAGAACAAACTAATAGGTAACAACCGACACAACAAAATTGGGTCGCCACCGTACTGCCAGGAGGTGCCCCAAGGGGCACCCCAGCCTCTAGTCATAACAATAGTCTAGCTTTCGGCAGGCTGCAAAGATAACATCACCTGTGTGATTGCGGAGAATCATACCCGATCCCGCCCTTCCATCCGACGAGAAAGCCCTGTCTACATTTAGTTTTGTTGTGCCTTGTTCCGGTCTTGTCCATCTCTTACGCACCTTCTGACGCCCATCAACACAAGTCGGTTCTCTCTTAAAGCCGCGGGCATGGTTGATCACCACCTTCCCCTTCGCCAAGTCTGCAACAGGAGCTTGTTTAATCATTAGCAAGGAGTCTAAGTAACTCAGCAGGAAATGTCTCGATCCTTCAATAGGTGGGGAGGGTTTTTCATGAGTCATCTCGTTATGGGCATGCCAAATGCACCATAGAGTCATTAGTATCATCGCTTGCTGCTCCTCCGTTGTTACAGCAAGACTTTGCAAAAGCCATTCCTGTCCAGTCGGTTTTAGCAATTCATCCAACGGTAGAGGCCACACTTCTCTCATGGCTAACCATAGGCCACGGGCATGCAGGAAGCGTAGGAAGACATGGAATGTATCCTCATCCTCACTACCACATACATCACAATTCACAAGTCGTAGACGTAGCAATACCATGACGAAGAAGGTTTACTTTAGTTGCTAGGGCATTACGGCAGATTTTCCATGCTAAGACTCTGACTAGGGAGCGCCAGATTAGCTGACAGGCCGGTCGCTCACCATCAGGGCGCACAATGGTAGCACCACGGTCTTGTTGTTGCATGCTTTTCAACAAGGCAAACCAATACACACTTGTGACAGTAAATAGTCTTCGCTTTTCAGGGTGCCATGCAATAAAGGCTTATAATAATAAGCAGTGTGTAATATATTTGGACCCGCAATATTTCTGTTGTACTACTTTGAGGGATGTAATATTTACGGATAAATCCTTCTATGTATATATATCAACGACTTGTACGCTACACATGCAGTGGTGTACGGGGTCACCACAGTAAGAGCTAATCCAGTACAGCAAAGGTAAATTTGAAAAGCTAGCTAGCTACATTGATCTGGACGTATAATGTGCTGAAGTTGTCGACATATTTTTTTAATTTAATTAGTACTCTTTTGTCTTACATAACATGAATTCTTGTCTAAAACATGAACTATTGCACATTAATTATTGCAAAACCTTGCACACTTGCAAAGTTGTAATATGGGACAACTGTCCAAAACACAACCACAAGAATAACATATAATCAACCTTAGAGTAACAAACTTGGAACATTTCTGTCCCTCAACAAACTTGGAACATTTATGTAATTCGATAATCTTGAGAGTGTGTCATTTGTTCAAGGTGATCCACAATGTGATCAAAGTGTGTGATTAAGTTGGTTGATGTAGAGAAAATGTTTGCCGGAGACGGGGCATTAACATATAATGTGGCATCTTTTTATGTGTAGCTATGTACTGTAAGACAAACGAAAAAAAATCTGAATTTCTATATCACTTTCATGTTCCGTATTTAGCCAATAATATCGCACCTTGTCATCTTTGCGAGGAAGAAACATGTGACTACAACATTTTGACTTGATAGTTGGTGGGGTGCACGACTGTCGTCGGGGAGGTCAAGGAAGTCCAAGTGAAACAAGAAACACACGTGTTGCAGTAGCTAAAATGTACACACATTATGCCTGAGAAAGTATGCAGTAGAGCTCCCTTTTTCCTTACATAGCACCACATAATTAATGTAGGACAGGACTAACTAGCGGTGCCGCATGAAGGGAGGCTTCGTGCGGCGGTTTCCAGCAGGCATGCCTGCGGTGATGTGGCGATGATGTCATCTTATATTCCTTTTGATGATTACATTAAAAAAACTTTTATCTCTCAAACCGATAATCCGATTAAAAATCCGTTTTCATCGTTGGTTTAGTCGCGTCGAGATCTACGAAACTAGATCCCATGTTGGCATATTTTGACAACTTTTTTTCGTCAGTAGCTATCAGATTATTATCACTAACCTACCAGATTATAATAACTTGGTTATCAGGTTTCTATACACTATTCTACACCAATTTAAGACCCCATGATACATGTATATGTGCAATAATACCATCTCTTAGGTCTTGAAAATAGTTAAAATCTAACACTCGAGTTGTATATATCATTACAATGTTAAAAAAAATTAAAAATTTATCCCATAACCATGTATAATTATTATGGTAACTATTCAATGCTAATATGGTAGCCATAGTGTTTTAATCAGGTAACTGATGTGACAGAAAAGTTCATCACACTACATATGTAGATGTGTTGTAACTGTCTAAAAAAACGTGTAAAAAGTTATATAGTAATCATGTATAATTATTCGGGTAGCTCTTTGATGCTAATTTGGTAGCCATAGTACTATAAGCTGGTAGCTGGTGTGAAAAAAAAATTCACCAAAACATATCAATAGTGGATCTAGTTTTGAATCCCTTGTCGAGACGAATTTAATAGTATAAACATATCTATAATCGGACAAACGGTTTAAAAGAAAAATCAGTTCAAATTTTCGAATTTTGTAATTAATGCGCTGACGTCACCATGAGGTGGTAGAATCCTGCATGCATGCATGTGCTCTCCACTATAGGGCGGCAACCTCAACCTTCTCATGCGGCGCTTTTGATTAGACTCCCCCATTAATGTAAGTAAATGTTTACATGTACAACTCGTGCGACGATAAAATAAAGAAGCCATGGAAACGCACGTGTATTCGGCTTGTATTTATTTATATTGCGATAGTTGCTTGTTTTGTTAACATAAATGTTTACTTGTTTTCCTACTTTGTTTGTGCGGTTTTGCTAATTAGTGCTCAGTCAAGTTATTCATTCTCGGATTAGCTCCGTGATTCATGCACACGAGTTATAACACGTTTCTTTCCCGGTTACAATGGGGTTGTAACTGAAGAAAAAACCTCCACACCGTTGATTTGCTTCTTGATTCGTACTGGTCATGACTTACAAATTGAGTTTAGCTGAAATTTAATGCCTGACTGAGAGTTCGTAAGTCACACCTTTATTTGGGCTAGTGATCGGGGGGTTTCGTGGGGAGAGAGGATTGGAGTTGGTAACCTTGTTTTGTTAAAATTTCCCTTTTTCTTTGACATGTTTGTTAGTACTGTAGAATTTTCCTATCTCGTTCTTGTAAATCTGGTTCACCTCGGCGCCATCAGAGCAAGTCTAATAAGATATAGTCAGCAGGCTGTAAGGTTTAAAATAATATATTTATACTTACATGGAGGAGAGAGAATATGAGAGAGAATGGAAGCGGGCTCTCATGTAAGAGCCAGCTGCAGCACGTGCTCCTAGTCGTCATGTGAGAGTGTAAAGTGGGTCACATATTGATAAACTAATACATGCATATAGCCAACTATTATATGTGCTAGCTATAAACTGACTCTTGTCATATACTAACGAACAGCGGGCTGTATTATTAACCTTGCTCTTAAATCTCCTCTGACATGAAATTCCTTCCTTCCCTCGCCCCGTCTGTCTGCCACACGAGGACGACGCCGACGGCGTAGATAGAAACTATAGAAAGAGAGGCCGTCCCGTCACGTGCCATAAACAACAGCGCCCGTCCACCGGACAACTCCCCTTTCCTTCCCCCATCGTTCCTCCGGCCCGAGCCCGACTCATCCATCCTCCTCCCTCATCTCCACCCGAACTCCCCACCTCCCGCCCCAAATCCCGCAAGAATCTCGGCACGCCATGACCTCCTCCAACCGCCCCCCCGCAACCACCAGCCCGGACGCACCGGCGCTGAGGACGCCCAAGGTGGAGCCCGAGGCGGCCGCGGCGGATGCCCGAAACCCTAGCTCCCCTGGCGGCCCGCCGTCGCCGGAGATGGAGGCCACGGCGGAGGCGCTCACCCGGGAGGAAGTGCTGCGCCGGAGGCGCCGCCGCGCCGTGCGCCTCCTGGCCATCTACCGCCGCATCTACTGGGCCATGATGGAGGAGGTGCGCGCGCGCCACCGCCAGTACGTCTGGGAGCTCGGCCGCAGCCCGCTCGAGGCCGAGCAGCCGCCCTCGGCCCTCGGCGCCGAGGCCAAGCCTGGGCCCGCCGCCGTGCCCAGGAGGAAGAAGTGCGGGTTCACGGGATGCAAGGTGCGGGCCATGGCCATGGCCAAGTTCTGCCACTCCCACATCCTCTGCGATTGCACGCAGGCGCTCTACAAAGGCTGCGGTCAAATCATCAAGAGGTGAGCGCCTCTTATATAATAATACTAATACAGCGGAAAGATTGGATCTTGGTCTCGTTCGTTAGGGTTTCTCTTTCTGCACTAGATCTAGTCGCGGTTCTGGGAAAGGCTTTATCTCTTTGGAGGTTATCCCTGTTTTCGTGTGTTTAGATCAAGGGTTTCATCCGAAGAACGCCATACTATGCAGCCGTGAAAAAAAAAACCGTTTTGCGCTAAATATGAAATAATTAGGGGCTAGGGATTAGCGATGCTTGGTCGCCTATCCTATCTGTGCATTGCTGCACCAGGCGTTTGAACTGAGGTTATTATTTGAATCTATTACAATTTTCTGTGTAGATTCGAGCACAGATATGTTATTGATGTTTAATCTTATAACTGGTACCAGCGAACTGTAGGAGAGACCTGATCTATGATGCTCCTGTGTATAATCGTTTGTGTCCCAACTCCCAAGGCAAGCAGTCAAGGCCCTAAACTTAATATACACGAAAATTTTCTGCTCTAAACTTGTTGGAAGGAAACCTTTTGTGTATAGGTAAAGGGAACACAAATAATATTCTCTATCATGCAGCTCGGTTACTGTTTTGGTGATGAACAGTCAATTTTTTAGCTTAAGGTGCAACCTGAATGGATATTCTCTTGCAATAAGGACATAATCCTAGCGTTGCCACTTTTGTGCAATCCAGTGGTTCCTGATTGTGTGACAGAGGAGTGTTGAAATTTGAAAGAAGTTCTATTTGATTCCATTTTGACATTAGGGACCATTTGTGTTCAGTCTATGTAAGCTATATCTTACCTATATAGAGTGAATTTAATCAATCCAGAAGATAAGCCCAACCATACAGAAAGCTCAATTTTTAAATCTGTAAGCAGAAATGTTTTTGCTTCCAGTGGGATGAAGCAATATGAGATGTTGCGGGATGATCTAGGTTTGTGATTGATATGATTTGATTTTTCTTTAGGGCCATCTTTAAACTCTGCTCCTATGGCAAACTACAGTAATTTGAGTTTTATATTTATTCAGTTTGATGTATGCCAGTAATCAGAAAATTTGATCTCTAGATGTATAGATTTTATATATTTGCAGGAGTTGGATTCATCATTAGGAGTATTGATAACCAACTTAAGGTTGTAGTTAAGGAAATGGTGTATTTTGATTCATTTAATTATGTCCGTGTTTCTCTCTCTCAGAATTTGCTTCTCCTTGTTTATTAGTATTGCTTACATAGATGGTTTTATTTTGGTTTTGATCCGAGTGCAGAATTGACTTACTTTTTGCTGCCTGTAAATATTTGCTCGCCACCAGTGGACCTAATTATGATTTAGGACGAGTCACCATTTCTCTTGGTTTTATTTCTGTTTACTGAGCTTTATCGTAGCGATGCTAACTAGATTCTTGATGCTCTCTCAGTGGTGCAGAGATTGGGCAAATTACTTGCAACAGGCCCATCCTAAAAGCATCAGTTCCTTCCCTCTGCAATGTTCACTTGCAAAGATCTCAGAAATACATATCACAGGCTTATAAGAAGGTTGGCTTTAATCCCCCAGCTACTGGCCAGATCTCCCCAGATTTTAGTGTCTTGGTTGCTGAATCTGTCCGTCAGATCCAAGCCAGAAGGAGACACTCCCGAAGTGCCGCAGAAGGGAAGAAAAAATGCCCCAAAGATGGGAAAGTTGACTGAGCTCTGTCCTGAGATCTCCTCTGTTACAAAAACTGTATGAAAATTTCAGGCATGTTGAGGTTTACCCAGGGCGTTGATAACTTACTCTGCCAGTTACTTCACTCGTCCTTGAAAGATGTAGAATGTGGTGTCCATGACTGGGAGACAACATGACCCTTATGGTTGTCAGTGCTAGTGGTGGAGCATCAAGTATCAACCGTGAGGGTTCGCAAATTGCACACCTCAGGATAATCATTATGTAGCACAATGCTTCTGTATGGGTCTGATGGCTTGTTGAACATGCTGCCGGATGGCCATGGTTGATTCTGTTGATGTGCAGAGCCATGATCTTCTGATAGTAATTTACCCTATGAAGGTATGATTTTTGTGCATACTTGGTCGGTGCATTTGCTGACTGCTGATTAAAGAATATGGTGAGTTGTGAAGCCACATGTTCACGCGTCACATTCTGAACTGGATTTGAAATTGATGTGCCTCTTGTGGAGTAAATAGCATTGCATTTTTCAGCTTGGTCATGTATCCCGTGTGATGGCTGTCCTATTATTCAGCTTGTGTTTCTTTAGATGTTCATCTTGGCATTGGAAATTGCCCACCCTGTGAAGTATACTCCAATCATATTTCTCAAGATAGAAATGTGCGCCTTGTTTAGGTGCTGAACATGAACTTCTCTGGAAAGGACTGAAAGCATGATATTAACTGGAATGGTTGCCTCCTGCCCGGGATGCTAGAGTTGAGAGTGGTCTTGTGCCAGTCCGGAGGGAGGGAGCCATACAGATGAGGAAGTATGAGGAGATAGCATGTTGTTGATTTTTATGGCATGAATTGTCGCCTGATACAATGATATAGCTGGAATGATTTCAGTGCACCAAAGATGTTTCGGATGGAGAGGATGGTTCTGCTTCATGTACACAGGAAGGATCCCTGCAATTACTATGAGATTTCTGCACTTGCTGGTATGAATGCAAGGTTGCAGTGATACATACAAGAGATAGTTGCCTGGTGCTAGAATCATATTCTGCGATATATTTGTTGCACAAGATAGTAACTCCTGAAATGACCGATGCTGTTTATGATCTTGACACCACCAACACATGAATGTGCGATGTGCAAGCTTATAGTTTCAGTTACTGTGACATGAGGACAAGATGGGGAAGATCTCTGATTTTGGACTTTGACTTGGATGGCCTGGAACTTATGTGATACGACAGCTTATGTGATACGACAGGACTAATGAAACTGACACAATTGTTCATCCTTTTGATCTGATAATGGTGTCTCCTGTTATTAGTTTTATCAAGTGTGAATAAATCGGAGTGAAATTGTTTATTGTTTTGTTAGCAAGTATTTTCTCATTTTGCTCTTTACGGTTTCTTCCCACTACACTTCTGGCCTGAATGCCTTATTTTCACCTTACACGAGCTGGTAGAACAGCTATGATTCACTCTTGCTGTGCATGATACAGTCGATCGAAAGATGATTATCGGTGTGCTACCATTTCGTTTTATCCATGTATGAAATGACCAGCTGTAAAACAAGAGATAATCAAAAGAAAGGCAGCCACATTGCCGAAACATTCTTTTCAAATGGACAAGAATTGAAAAATGCAGCAATTTGGTTAACTTTGTTTGCATGATGAATAGGAAAAAGCATGGTAACGCACGGTCAGACCACATGAAGTGGCGCAATTAAGTGCTAATGACCTTTATCTCGTAGTTTGTGTGTAAGAAATTTAAAATGGAATTGCTCTACGTACAGCCTTTTGCGTACGAAACCCATCCGACACTCTGATCCTGTGATCCACGTTGATGTAGCAATTTAATCCAAGGGTGATAGACCACAGTCGGACAAAGGTCGGACAGAAATTCGTCGTACATGTAGCAGTGCTCAATTTAAAATTCCTCCATTCCAGTGTAAGAGAAAGTTTCTTGTGCTTTTCTTTTGCTCAATTCATTCGGAACCAAACGGATGAATATTGTCACGAAAAGAAAATTTCATACTCTTTTGCTTCCTTCACTTTTCCTATGAGCCAAAGGCGCTTACTAGTTACTACGAAAGTTAATACTAGGTTCACATAATTTACTATGCACTACATATACCATCCATTTTTTTGCTCGATATTTAAGAACTTCATAGTGCCTCGGAAGAGAGATGCGGCCGAAACTGCAGATTTTCATGGTTCATCCGTGTAGTATGAGACGAGTTGTCTAACAAACTTGAGAATGTTTGCTTCGCACCCAACGCAGCCTGGAATCAACCTCCATCGCCGCCCCCAAATCCGCAATTCGAGAGGAGGCCACTTTCAATCTGCCATCGATCATTAACGCTCCTCCTCCTCGGCAGCGGAGGAGGAGGAGGAGCCCGCTCCCTCAGCGACGCCCCGCCTTCGGAGGAAACCCCGTCCGGCAAGGCACGCACCCATCGGGGCCCCGATCTCTCCGGAGATCGCTGCGCTGGAGGACGAGGAGGGCGATGACGCGAGCGTGCGGTTCTACAAGGCCATCGGTCGCGCCGACGCCGCTATGCGGAGTTACAACCATCAACACGGCAGCCTGTACCTGCTTCATGGTCGACAACTCGGAGGAAATACGGTGATCTCTCTTTATATTCGCCTCTCCCTGCCCTGCCACTCGAGATGTTAGATGATTCGTGCATACATGTGAAACTTTATCCATATCCTGCTATCTTCTGTTCAACTTCCTCTTGACCTCGTATGCTATTTACAACTTCATCCGGGAATCTCCCTGTGGATGAAGATGTGATGGGAATTGGGGTATCATTGTGGTGGTTCTATTATTTGGTATCTTAATTCTCTAATTATTTGTTTCTCCCATCGTAGTTGCAAGAGTGTTACAGCTGAGGAAATGGAAGCCAAATTAATGAAGCAAAAGGTGACCAAACTTATTTATCAGAACTGGTTTTATCGAGTTTCAACAAGAGGAGAAAGGTATACCCATTTTCCTATCTTCCATCTCCTATTTGATTTCTTCATCTAAAATGTACCCCAAGTAAGTGTTGATCTTGTTGAGCACTCTTGTATCTTCCGCCATTTCAGCATTGTTAATTCAACGCAATGCCTCGGCCTTCAGTTTAAACAAGTAAGTGTTGATCATTCTTTAAAAAAAGTCAGTGCTGAGTTGTGTGTCGGTATTTTGTCCTAGAGTAAATGTTAGGTTTTGTTTTTGAAATATGATTGTAAGAGAAACTCCGAGTGTAAATGTCTCTTTGAGGACTATAATCCAGATTATGAGGTTGTACCACTAGCTAAATTGTTTCCAACTAAGTCAGTGTTGATTCTGGGTGCCAATATGTAGCTTTAGGGCTTGTTTGATTCACTGGATTCCGAAAAAGTATGAATAAGAAAAGGCCGGATTGAAGTGTCATTCCCATTCTAATCCTAAAGATTTCATTTTCATCCCTTTAAGTTTCTTCAAAAATCCTTTTGAATCAAAGGTGCCTCTAGAGAAAATGTTACATTTTTCCTATGAAAGATAATTGTTGGTGCCCCGAGTGATGGCCTTGCTTGACCTGTGTTGGTGCCGGCGACGGCGGCGCCCTCGGTCATCCTTCCCGCCTTGGTGGCGTTGTCGAGGATTCCCGACCCACCTCCATTCCTTGTGGTCTAGTTCTCCAGGTAAAACCCTAGAGGCGTTGTTCTAGGAGATCTTGTTGGATTGGACAACGACGTTGTCATCGACATCGCTTCTCCTTAAGGTGTTGTTTTGTGAGATCTGACCCTCGTTTGGCACACGAGTCAGATGCACACGCCTTAGCTCTAACTGCAGACCCTAGGAACGTCGGCGACCTCACAACATGGCTACCTTGGGTGGCATGGTTGTGGACCGCAGAGGATCCCATGTTGTGGTGTCTTGGACGCACGAAAACACTCGACGAGTATCAACTAACGCAATGCTGTCCACTGGCCTTGCTTTCTAAAGCAGGGTGGCCCCTTTCTACCTTCTTTGCAGGGTTGGTTTCTCCCCCTGTGTGTTTGTCTGTCGCGTCTTCTACACTTGTATGGGTGGCATCTAGGCCAAGGGTTATTTGGTGGCGTTTGTTGTGATGTTTGCCTTGCGGCCATTGGTCGTGGTCGGGTGTTTCAGCCTAGTGTTAGGGTTGTAACTCTATTCTTTCTATCAATTCACCGAGAAGCAAGCTCTGCGTTTCTCGGGGAAAAAAAGGGCAAGTCCATTATAAAACTTGTTTTGAATATTTTGACATTTAATTTTATTCTATTGTTGCTTCTTTGTTCTGGATTTTCGGTTTCCCTATAAAATCTGAGTTTGCTTAGTTGAGTTGCGTTTGATTGATCTTATTTTGGTCTGGCTTTTGCAAGTGCAATTTTGAAAGTCGTTCGGTCGCTGTAGCAGATTACAGTGGACCTAATTATATTAAAACTAGACGCACCACATCTAGCTCTATCTCTTATAAAGCAAAACCCCACTAACATGTACTGTTAATGATTTTCTATCTCAACAAGAAAGCTATCAAATCATCCATTCTCTTAGCCATCCATTTTCTTAGCCAATCAATTGTCCATGTCATCTCTACTAATATTTATTAATCTCTACATGCAAGCTACACATCATCCGTTTCTTCGTTCACATTAATAATTTATAATACAGACACATTTCATGTCTATTAAATTTAGTATCTCGATTATGACCAATTGAATTTTGCATATTTGTTTAGACAACATAATGTATCATACATATTATACTGTTTTATTTACACTATATAGTTCTTAAAGGGATCCCTAGTGCAATGCGCGGGGTAACAATGCTCAACATAAATTTTGGGTGCTATTTCTCTCCTCTCTCGGGCCAAACTTGTTGGGGTTATGCCGAACAGGTATCCTCACGGATGTGGAGACAAGTCAGCATACCAGGGTGGCCCATAGTGGTGGTAAGCCGAAATCCGGCTTACCGGGCGGCCCAGTATGATGAAGCGCAGGAGGCCCATCCGGCTAAGGTAAGGTTTCAGAAGGCGGCCAGCATTGCGGAAGACTTAGCCCTCAAGGCAAGGCCCAAGCCGGATTAAATTAGAACTCTATGACTTAGTCGGTTAGGTTTCCTCCTGTAAACCCTAGGCCGGACATCTTTATAAGCCGGCCTACGGGACGCCTTAGGGCACGATCTAGACAAGCTCATACTCTCACAATCTCGACGAGAACCTCAATCTCGGCGAGAGCATCCACTGTAACCGGCAATATTGTCTTATAGTGATTTATAGCAGCACGTAGGATCACGCCACCGTCGTGTGATCCGAAGCAGGGTAAACCTTACTCTTTCCCGATATCGGAATCACCCTCGTCTCTAAAACCCACCTCTCTACCTAGCTCGATGGCACCCCTGCCGCGGCTAGATTCGACATTACCACGACAAAACTGCAGGTAAAGTTTGAGTTATGTGAGCCATTGCTTTCTAGAACTTTCCTTCCCAACAGAGGTTTGTTTGTGCACATCAATTTCGTCGCAAAGCGCCAGGATAAGAAGAAACATTTCTTCGCTGAGATAGAAGAGTGCGGAGGGTGTGGCGAAGAGATCTTGAAAGTATGCTGCTGCATTCCCCTGGATTCACTATGTGAAGGTAAGCCTGCTGAAAATTCGATTTTGTTTTCCATATACTAATGCGTATAGACCAGGGTTCGGGGCTTCGGGCACAAAGCTCGTGTTTCTGTCTTTCGCAACAGAGAAAACCACGACACTTTTTCTTTCTCGCCCTTTTTGAAAAGATATATATTTCGTGAGTTAATGGATTACACTGTAAGACAAGTTAATACTCCCTCTGCTCCCAAATAATTGTCGCCTGCGTAACTAGGAAGTTGCACGGCGCACGTTCACTACTCGCGACAGGTAAAGAGGATCGGAGGGAGTAGCTAAAAGTGTACATTTTGATAAAAAAGTCCCCAAATCATTTTTCAAGTGTCTATTTAAATATTTAAAGAATTTTAAGTCATTTTTTGAAGTTTGAGTCCACCTGTATTAGGAATAACAGCTTTTACTGAACCAAAGAAAGTAAAGATAACATACAGTACCTCATATTATTACCAATCCCCACAGCAAAGTGATAATTGCATGGTAATGTAGCCTGACAACCCGACATACCGCATCCTGAACTTTTAAGAGCTGTCTAGAAAATATAACTGTGCACATCCACAGATGCGAAGGTAATTCATTCGTTCATGCCTTCCTTTCACGTTTAAAGCCTGGTACTGCGAATGTGAACAAGCCATCTCCCTCATTATACGATTTACTGTTGCTACTACTCCCTTTTTGGCACCATAAACTGTATCAGTGACAGAGAGCTCTGATGCCACCACTGACCACAGAAATCTAGGAAGCTCTGACTCTGATGCCTCATAAGCTGTGGAAGTGACAGAGAGCCCAGAAGTTACTACCACACACTGAAGAAAGATTAGTCTGTCGCACAAGGCAGAGCTGTCCCTTCTGCACCTCAAGGAAGCAGAGCATCAGATGCCAGAGGTGAGTCCAAAGTCTGGCACACATTCCTCCCCCTTTCTGCTTTTTCCAGCTCGTTCCTCCAATTCAGAGAAAACGATGCCCTCCTAGAACACACTCCAAGGATCCACGCCCAGATGTATATAATCTCGATCGTGGCAGTAATCCATTTCTTGCTTGCATCAGGAATTCTGGTGGATAATACTTATTGCCGTCGATCCTCCTGATCTATCTAGCTAGCTAGGTAGCGCTGGTCCATGCAAATGCCGTTCTGCCCGAAGCTGTGGGACCGGAGCCCTGTCCCGCCGGAGAACGCCATCGCCATCAATGGCACCGTGGTCGTCGCCCACAACTTGGGCCTGTCGGCGCCGGGGAAATCCACCACCCTGCGCCTGTTCAGCAGCACGCAGATTGATCACGGTGAGTGCACTGCCAAATTATTTGTGTGGAATGTGCAACTGCAATCTGCGACTGATGCAGGAGGATGCAGGGACGAGGAAGGGAAAGCTGAGCGCGGAGGCGGCGCTGCGAGGCGGCAAGAAGAGCAAGCACGGGAAGACGAGCACGACGACGTACCATGTGACATTCATGGTGGAGGCCGAGTTTGGCACGCCCGGGGCCGTGGCCGTCAAGAACGGCAACCGCGCCGACCAGTTCTTCCTCCGGCACGTGCGGCTGCAGCTCGCCGAGGACCGGAGCATCCACTTCGAGTGCAACTCGTGGGTGTACCCGTACAGGAAGACCAACTCCGACCGCCTCTTCTTCATCAACACGGTCAGGAAGAATTCAGAACCCATTTACCATAACTGTTCGATCTGTTGGCCGCGTGTGCAACCTAACTGATTAAGGTTTGGATGATGCATGCTCCAGAGCTACTTGCCTTCCAAGACGCCGGAGGCGCTGCTGCTGCTGCGGGACGAGGAGCTGAGGAGCCTGCGAGGGAACGGCAGGGGAGAGCGGAAGGACTGGGAGCGCGTCTACGACTACGACTACTACAACGACCTCGGCGACCCGGACAACCCGGAGCACGTCCGGCCGGTCATGGGCGGCAGCAGGACGCACCCCTACCCGCGCCGCTGCCGGACAGGCCGCGCCCTCAGCAAGACGGACGAGGTGACGGAGACGCGCAAGCACGTGATCAACCTGGACTTCTACATCCCGCCGGACGAGCGGTTCAGCCCGGGGAAGCTGGCCGAGGTGCTCACGCTGGGCGTGCAGGCGGTGACGCACTTCGTGGTCCCGGAGATGAAGACGCTCATCCGGGGGAACGACTTCAAGTCCATGGAGCAGCTCACCAGGGACCTGTACAGCAAGCCGTCGCAGCCGGCGGCGGACGGCGAGGTCATGGAGCAGCTCAAGTCCTCCGTGCCGTCGCACAAGACCTACAAGCAGGTGGCCAAGGCCGTCAAGGACAACCCGGTCAAGTTTCCCACCCCACAAGTCATCCGGCGTGAGTCCTCTAGTTGTTTTCTTGTTTGGTCGATTTGAAAATCCAATTTGTTTGTTTGATCTTGGATATGATCGAACGATGATGCAGATGACAGTGAGGCGTGGAGGAGCGACGAAGAGTTCGCCAGGGAAATGCTCGCTGGTCTCAACCCTGTTGCGATCAAGAGATTACAAGTAATCAATTCATCTCATCATGAATTTTCTTGACAGAGAACTCGTACCACCGTTTGAGTGACTGACATGTTCCATTCGCAGAAGTTTCCACCGGTTAGCAGTGGCGGGAAGAAGAGCTCGATAACCGCCGAACATGTGAAGAGCCAGCTTGCAGATGTAACCATTGAAACGGTTAGAAAAAGTGCTCCCTGTTCTGTTTTTTTTTTTCCGTTTAATTTGGTATGCGAGACGTTATCCATTTTGGTTCCTTTTTATATATGCAGGCAATGCGTCAGAATCGGCTGTACATCCTGGATCACCACGACTACCTGATGCCGTACCTGAGGCGCATCAACACGCTGGGCGTGTGCATCTACGCGTCACGCACCCTGCTCTTCCTCAAGGGCGACGGGACCCTGAAACCGGTCGTGATAGAGCTGAGCCTGCCAAGCCACGACGACAGCGACGGCGAGATCAGCAGGATCTTCCTCCCCGCGAGCCATGGAACCGATGGGCATCTGTGGCAGCTCGCCAAGGCCCATGTCTCTGTCAACGATTCAGGGTACCATCAGCTCATTAGCCACTGGTAATTAAGAAGAATCACCTGACCTGACATGTTCCTAATTCCTTTGGAAATTAATTTACTCTCAAGAAGAGGAGCTTGCTTGCTTGCTTGCTGACGGATCAAACTGCAGGCTGTTCACGCACGCGGCGGTGGAGCCGTTCATCATCGCGACGAAGAGGCAGCTGAGCGCGATGCACCCGATCCACAAGCTCCTGGAGCCGCACTTCAAGGACACGATGCAGATCAACACCTTGGCCAGGAGCATACTCCTCAACGCCGGCGGCATCCTGGAGAGGACCATGTACCCGGGGAAGTACGCCCTGGAGATGTCGTCGGCCATCTACGGGGACTGGAGGTTCACCGAGCAGTCCCTGCCCAACGATCTCGTCAAGAGGGGGGTGGCCTCCAGGGACCCCGCCGTGCCCGGCGGCCTGTCGCTGCACATCGAGGACTACCCGTACGCGGTGGACGGCCTCGACGTGTGGCGCGCCATCGACGGCTGGGTGCGCAGCTACTGCTCGCACATCTACCACCACGACGCGGAGGTCGCGGCCGACACGGAGCTGCAGGCGTGGTGGGACGACGTCCGCTCCGTGGGGCACGGCGACCGGCAGGGTGACCCTGCGTGCTGGCTTGCCCTGGACACCGTCGACCACCTCGCGGAGACACTCTCGACGCTCATCTGGATCGCCTCCGCGCTGCACGCCGCCGTCAACTTCGGGCAGTACGGCTACGCGGGATTCCCGCCGAACCGGCCCACCCGGTGCCGCAGGTTCGTGCCGCTGCCGGGGACGCCGGAGATGACGCAGCTGGAGGCCGACCCGGAGAGGTTCTTCCTGGAGATGATACCGGACAGGTTCACCGCCACGCTGGGCCTGGCGCTCATCGAGGTTCTGTCCAACCACACCTCCGACGAGGTCTACCTCGGGCAGCGCGCCACGTCCACGTGGACGGACGACGGCGAGCTGCTGCAGCTGCTCGACCGCTTCCGCGAGGAGCTCAGGAGGGTGGAGAAGAGGGTGGTGGAGAGGAACAAGGACCCGCGGCTCAGTAACCGGAGGGGTCCCGTTAAGGTGCCGTACACGCTGCTGTTCCCGGACGTCGCCGGCACGGAGAAGGGGCTCACCGGGAGAGGCATACCAAATAGCGTCTCCATATGATCCATCCATCCACATGTAAATTTCAGGATGATGCATGCGGATGTCTTTGTTGGTTTTAGCTTGTGAGTATTAATTTGTTGTGTAATCGGCTGGGTGGTTTGGGATTTGATTGTGTTTGCTTTGTGTTGGCGGGTAAGTTCTCCAAGGGTGTGTCTATTACGGAAGGGGGAATTCCGATGCATCATATGATTCATGCATGTCTACCGAACAGTCTTAGCCACTGCGTTTGCCTCCGTTTTAGCCAATGGGTTATATTTCCCGTGATTTCTCAAAACTTAGAAATATGATTTGGATGCTCTTTACCATTGTCAAAACTGAACAACATGATACTAAGGGCATGTACACTCCAAGACGCTTACACAGGCGCTTCGTGAGAAAAAAATAAAACCAGATAATCGAATTAATATCTAAGCGTCCTGATTCTCAACGCAAGGCGCTTATTTTGAGATGCTAACGACGATAGAAAACACTATTTTATTGACTCGTGCTGTCAGAAAAGAGCACAAGCGCTCGACGCTTGGTTTAGCATCGACGCAAGGACGATTCCCGGGATTGGCTGGGATTTAGGCGTAACGGCCAGGATATCCTGCCTGGCGTCGCTGCTTAGCGCCTGCATTGTACGTGGCCTAAGGGCACATACAACACGACGCTAAGGTAGAGGCGCTAGGCAAAAAATCCTAGCTATTTTGACGGTTATCACAAGAATCCCGGCCATTTTTCTAGGATCAACGCATAACTAAGAGCCGGTCGCTTCGAAAATACAAGGAAAATTCCGCTCCAAGTGCCAGGCGTTACCACATATCCAGGAATTGACTTTTTAAGCGCTCGTGGAAGCGCTTCGCAGTGTACATGGCCTAGGAGGAGCCTCGATCAACGTGGATATGTAAGTTAGTCATTATTGTAGTCGAACAACGGTAAAGTTGGGGTCTCCCAAGCAATGTGGTTGGCGAGAACGTTACTACAAGAAATGTGTTAATTTGTGACGCTCCATCCATGATGATATATAGTGAAATAACGTCATAAAATCGAGAAAATATGACAATTTATGACGATTTTTTACAACATCGTCATTGATGCCGTGTCACAAATTAACACATTTCTTATAGTTGAGTAGGTGTCGGAAATATGCTCTAGAGTGTGAGTTGGCATCACTGACTCGGATATACAACTTGATAGATTTCCTAAGTTATTATAAGTTCAGGGTGATGCATGCGGATGTCTTTGTTTGTTGGAGCTTGTGAGTATTTATTTGTTGTGCAATCCGTTGGATGGTTTAGGATTTAATTATGTTTGCTTTGTGTTGGCATGTAAAATCTTCAAATGTGTGTCTATTTCGAAAGGGGGAATTCCGATGCATCATATGTTTCATGTGTACCGAACAGTCTTAACCGGTGCATTTGCCTCGGTTTTAGTCAATGGGTTATATTTCCCATGATTTCCCAAAACTTAGAAATAAATATGATTTTGATGCTCTTTAGTTTCATCAAAATTGAACAACAAGATATTAAGAGGAGCCTCGATCAACATGGATATGTAAGTTAATCAATATTGTCATCGAACAACCGTAAAGTGGGGGTTTCCCAAGCAACGTGGTTGACGAGAACGTATACTATAAGAAATGAGTTAATTTGTAACGCTCCATCCATGATGATATAGTGAAAAAACGTCTTATAATGTAGAAAATATGACCGTTTATGACGACCTTTGACTATATTGTCGTTGATGTGCGTCACAAATTAACACACTTCTTGTAGTTAGTAAGTGTCCTGGAGTGTGAGTCGGCAGGGCTGACTCGGATATGAATTAATTGACAGATTTCCTAAGTTATTCATGAGTTCGGGATGATGCATGTGGATGTCCTTGTTGGTTTGAACTTGTGAAGTATTAATTTGTTGTATAATCAGGTGGATGGTTTAAGATTTAATCGTGTTTGCTTTGTGTTGACGAGTAAAATACCCAAGGGTGTCTATTCCAAAGGTGGAGTTCGGGAGCATCATGAATTCATGCCTACCCAACGTGTTTTAGCCAATGGGTTATATGTGCTGATGCTTGACAGAGGGATAAAGCAACCAGAAAGGACTCTCCTGACTACGCGCCTCCTAATCTCTTATCGTCTTCCTTCCCCAAATCCTGCACGCAGCTGATCTCCACCTCCGGTCCTTCCCCATCCTGCCTCCGGGCGACAACCAGACCCCGCCGCCCTCCACTCCGGTGGCCTCTCCCTGCCTCCCTCCCTCCATAGTCTCCCCAGCGGATCGACGAACCTAGCCCGCGGGTCCATTCCATCCATGGCGCGGGGGCGAGGAGGACCTCAACGGCGCCCACGTCGGTGAGCCGCGTGAGCTCGCCGTCCCCAGCATGCCCGCCTCATCGACGCGCCGAGCTCGCCGTCCCCAGCATGCTTGCCTCCTCGACGCGTCAAGTCTGTCATCCCCAACACGCCCGCCTCGTCAGTCTCAGCTCAAGCTGCTCTCCAACGCCGTGGCGCCCCTCGACCTGCTCTGCTACCGCGAGTACCGACAGTGGCGACCAGTAGACCGGCGTGCTGCAACGGGGGGGATGCGAGGGGGTGGTGCTACCTATGACTGGCGGCGTTGCTACCAAACTTGGGCGTCGCTTCTGCAAGCAGCCAAGGATGGTGCTCCCAGGGGCTAGCAGGGATGCTATCAAACTTGGGCGGCTCTGCTGCCAACGGCCATTGGTGGTCCCAGAGGCTAGCAGGGTGCTACCTACGGCGTTAGATGTTGCTACCACAAGCTATCGGATATGCTACTTTGATCGGGTATGCTACTTCGACGGTGGTGTCGTGTTGTTCCTCTTCCCCGACTTTTGCTCCTCTGCCGACACAGATGCTACAATATACCATTTTTTTCTGCTACAATTGTTATGTGGGTTTGCTAGCGTAGCATAAATATATTGCTATGAGGCCTCCAGCGGGTCTCATCGGAGGACCTCGTTGAAATATGTTTCTTGCTATGATGCTATAATATAATATTTTTTTGCTACAATTGTTTTGTGGTTTTGCTACCGTAGCGTAAATATTTTGCTACGACGTCTCCGACGAGGTCTCCGGCGAGACCTCCAGTGAGATACCCGGTTTGCGGCGTCAGCCCCGCATGAGCTGGCATACAAAAGGCCGCATTCTCGTGAACTAGGGCACAGTGGGCCGCGACGGGACAAAGGTTGTGTATGTCCAATTTATTATCATGGCCTGCAAAGAGCATCATATCTACGTATATGTACGAGTTCTCAAAAGCTATAGCTTTCATCCAAATTACTTAACCTTTCTGTTAGCATCCACTCATGCCTAGCCCAATATTACGCTTACTTTCATACGTTATGCGCACATATCAAACTATAAGAGGAGAGCCCATTTCATCCCAAAAGTCCGGACTGAAGTGACGAGGGATACTCTCCCTTATTAGATGGCCATGGCCTCTTTCAGTTGGCAAGATGAGACTAAATTTGAGCATCCTCACTAGCCTACAGAGGGGTCCTAACACATCCCCTAGGAAGCCCCCAAGGTGGGCATGACGATGCTAACTCTGATATCAGATGTCAGCAGCCACTCAAGTCTAGCCCAACAATCGGCCTACTTCAGACGTTTATGCGCACATGTACCAACTATAAGAGGAGATCCAACTCCATTCCAAAAGGCCGGACTGAATTGAGGAGGGATATACTCTCCCCTATGAACTGATCATGGTCTCTTCCAGTTGACGAGGTAGGACTAAACTTGGACAGCCTCATTGGCATACAGATCACTGACCTACAGAGAGGTCCTAACACTCTCTCTGGCTAGCAAAAGCTATGCAATCAAACGTACAGGCAACGGCAAGGTCAGCTAAGCTAGCTGGGCTGTGCCCACAAGCTGACAAGCAAAACGCACCAGAATTGATTCATCCCCAGACGGCTGGAGAAAGAGATTGTGCCGCTGATCTGAAGCAACCAGCCAGGCAGGCTAGGCCAACCATGGGTCAGACGGTCAACGTAGAACGTCACGTAGTAGTCTGCCCGTTGTTCCGACATGCGTGCACAGCTGACATAGGTGTATCCGTGTATATACAATCTTTACCGGTAGGTGTCACAGGCCTGCATCTTATGGCGAATCTCTACAAGTTGCAACACACGACTTACTCTCCTTGTTTCGTTATTATAGGCTACTAGGTTGCATAATTCGATAGGGGCAGGCTGTCTCTTTTGAACCAACCTTACTTATTTGGAGTAGGTCCCAATATTTTTTGTATTCTGATGCTAAAGTTATGCGCTCTGTCATCTGATGAGAGTTGACAAATGACATGTCTACTATAAGAAAAAACGAGCAACATAACCATACATTGCTCTATTTATGTTAGGATAAGAGGGCCAAAAAAATCGCACAATCAAGAAAACCCCATCACCCACAGGACGCTAGGCCAAGAACGCCACAAACACACACCTCCCGGCTCCGGGCCGCCCCTCCATTTATCACTCGTCAAGTCGTCATCAATGTTACATGACATGGCTGTTTCGTATCCCTTACTACCGAAGGCGACCACTAGTATAGCTCGGACGTTGCGTCAAATCCAGGGCCGCTGTCCCAACGTAGCAGCCAGACCAGCCGATGTCGTCGCCACCTAGTCCTAGGGATTTCACCCGAAGATCTTAATACCACTCGGGTTAGTTAAGAATATAGAACAACACAAACAGGAAGGAGCACGACGCCCAAAGGGGCCGCTATCGTCGACATCAACTAGAGAGTCCATGAAGACCTTTCGCACAAAGTCCAATCCCAACCAAAAATTCCACTGGAGCAACAAGTTGGGCATCTCTATCGCCAACGACCAAGGTCCACTGCATGCCGCAACATCTCACGTTGTGAAGAATTTTCCATGCTAGCCATGTCCAAACCACAGTAACGATCCAGGAGTAAGGACAACTCCAACGCGCCAACCCAAACAAACATGATTTGGTTTTCATTCGTTTTGGTCGCAAAACGAACATTAAATCTCCGACCATGTCTGGGTCGCGCGTAGTGCACCCAACGCGACCGACCCATTTACATTTATTTTTGTTAACATGCAGAAAAAACCGTTTTTATTTATACATAGGGGATGGCCACAAACGTCTTTTTCACATATAATATTACAAGCTAAAAAACATAAATATACCTAGCTAAACCTTTCCATAGCTACCGCCGGCCTACTCCTCGCCATCGTCGTCGCACAGGTCGAGGTACGCCGGCGCGGTCCTGAGATGGGCTAGTGGCACCCTTGCCAGCAGCGTCGGTGGCTGCTTTTGCAGCTGCTGCTTCGGTGGAGGATATAGCTGGGGGAGCGGGCCATTCCAGCACCAGGACTGGCCGATGAGCCCCTCGGGGAGAGATGGAGCCTAATGCTTCTCCACCTCCATCAACTCGTACTACTGATGGTCGATGTACGATGGCGGCTGCTGGATCCATGGCGGACTGGCACATGGCCTCGGCGAGACTTGGAGACATCCCCGTCTCCTCCTTGGCGGCGGTGCGCTTGGACACCTCCAGGACCTGCATGAGGAGGAGGTTGTCCTCCTTCAGGTCGGCCTCTTGCTGCTAGCTGCTCCTCCCCCTCCTTCATGAACACCGATGGGGCAGGTGGCGGTGGAGGAAGGCCGTTCTGGAGTGGTGGCTGTTGGGTCCCGATGTACATCCGACAACGCGGGTTGTGCTCATCGACGAGCCACGTGTCCCAGTAGGGGTTGTCCACGGCGAACGCCGGGTGGTCGAAGTCATCCGGGAGCTGGGCCCGCCAACGATGGATCTTTCGCTACCGAGCACGCCCCACACCAGAATCCTTTCCGGATCAGGTGCCATCTCTCCGGCCGATGGACATCTGACCAGGAACGGGGACGGTGTTGTCGCAGTACCACCGGAGGAGTTCGGCTTTGAGGTAAGGCCGGTACCTTACGTGCAGTTGCTTCACCATCGCCAGCGGGCAAGCTGGAATGGAGCCGGGATCGGGCAGGCTGGGGTCATCGCTGTGCGGCTGCGTTGCCCCGACGAGGAGGACCCGACCTCGACATCGTGCTGCCCCTTACCGGTCCACTTGAAGAACGACAATGTGTAGTTTAGTTCTCAGCATTGGGGGAGGCAGTGGTGTGGGGATGGATAGTGGCCAAGGTCCCCGCACGAGTGGATAAAAAGAAGGACCGGTGGCGGTTTGTGTCGCTGCCAAGTGGAGCCAGGTTGGGGTGTGGGTAGATGTGGCCGGATGTGGCGATGTTCCGTTTCCTGTCCGTATGGACGCAAACCTGACACAGAATTGAGCCCGGAATGGCTCTGACCGGATGCGGAACGGACGAAAAACGGACCCACGTCCGTTTACGTCGGGGCGTTGGGCTTTGGTTTCTACCCATCCGGTTAGAAATGGATGCAGACGGATGAAATGGGTTGGTGCGTTGGATATGGCCTAACACTCCCGCTTCCTCGCCACATGAAGCAGGACAGACCAATGAAGGAGTAGCACCATCGCACCCCAATAGTGTGTGTGCCGACGCAACCAACAACCTAATCGTGCCCATATCAGGCCCGCCACTCCAGCGCCCCCACTGAGCCCGCGACTCCTCCGATCTCCACCGCGTTTTGCTGCCAACAACCGTCGGATCGTGCAGAAACATGCTAGACTTGACCCCTCACGCCTACACACCGTCACCGCTGTGCAACCACCCCAGCGGTCGTACCTCCAATGCCCACGGTGCCAATGTCCCGGCCTACAGTACCAATGCGATGTTCAAAACTTCAAATAGCAAAACATTAAAATCAGATAGACAAAATACGGCGTAAAGTATGTTAAGTGTATATCTATATTATTCACCCATAGTCTAGAGTTAGGCCCAGCTCATGTATATCTTGTATATCTCTCTTACGTTCAATAGAGAAAGCACTGTTCGGTCAATTTCTGGAGAGGAACAACAACAACACAAATCTGGTAGGGAAAATACCACGGGACACAACCTTGATGGAAAGCAGGCGCTGAGCAGCCGGTGGCGATGAAGACCGAAGACAAGGGCTGCTGGAAAGCAGACCCCACAGGTTGATGACGAAAATGAAGAGGGTCGAATGTGCGGAAGTCACCGGATCAGAAGGGGCTCGCCAGAATCAACTCGCCGGCGGTGACATGGGTGGTGGCGGCGGAAGGCAAGCTAGGGTTTCCTGCTCTGATACCATGTTCAGTATTGTGATAGAAACATATGACCAAACAGTGCTCTCTCTATTGAACGTAAGAGCATCTCCAACAGACGCGCGGTAGCGCCGCGCGCTAAAAGTTTTTTGCAGCGTTTTAGCGCGCGGGGGAGGGGTTTTGCTTTTCCAGAAGCGCTATACTATTGTGCGTAGTGCTCCAGCAGACGCGCTAACTCGAGCGCACGCGCCAAGAAGAAACTATATTTGGCACTCAAACATAGACCAACAAGATCAAACACACACAAAATAAATCAACAATAAATAGTTTAATTATTATTACAACTCAAATAAATAATTTATGTTGAATACAACAAATAGTTCATGAATAAATACAACAAATAGTCAACAATACAACATCAAACTAGTCTTGTTGCCCATTCCATGACCACCACTTCTCGATAAGATCCTTTTGAAGCAAATCATACGTATCGACACGTCGAATGGCATGATAAGAGGCAAGAAAACGGGCCACCCTCTCAGCCCTCCTCCGCACTCACACGGTACATCCCATCAACTCATAGTGAGCATAGTCTAAATATTTTCCACGCTCATTCGCGATGATCATGTTATGCATGATCACACAAGCGTTCATGATGTACCAAATCATTTCTTGATCCCAAAATCTTGTCGGTCCTCTCACAATCGCAAATTGGGCTTGTAAAATCCCAAATGCTCTCATCCTAAAACGGCGCCGAAAGTAGGGCTCGGGGTATATGGGATTGTCCACGAAATAATTCCTCATCAATCTGTTGTGAGCATCGATCATTTCCCTCCATAATTTCTGACGGCCGAAAACGGAATCACCGTGTTTCGGTTTTTTATTCGCGTGCATAGCTGGGAGCATTAAAAGATTCTCCTTCTCTTCAAGATCAAAACTTCATCGGAAGGATTATAGGACGAACTCATCTATAAACATGAATTTAAACTAATTTAAAACTACAAACAACATGCATCAAATTTATATACAATTTATACCTTTCAAGTGTTTTGTCAAACACCTTGTGGGCGCGGAGCTACGAACGGGCGTCCGGTGCTGTCCGCACGACGCGCTCGAGGGGCGGCGGCGAGGGACAACACGCTGGAGAGCCGACGCCGAGGGAAAAGGTGGCCGAAGCAGCAGCGGCCGCGAAGGAAGTGCTGGCGGCGTCGGTGACAGAGCCGTCAGATTCACCGCGGCGGCGGCCAGCGTGCGTCCATCTGAAGCGGCGGCGCGCTGGGGTGAACAGGGCGAAGCGCCGACAACAGGTATTGGAGCGGCGGCGCGGGCGCTGGGTCACCGGGGAAGATGGGGGAGAGGTGCGGGCGGCGGCACGGTCGCTAGGAGTTTTCAGATCCGGCGGTTGGTGGATTCGCGCGCAAGATTTGGCTGCCGAGCGCGCTGGAGCGGACACACCAAATACACAGCGCGCGATGCATCTATTCCCAGCGCGCTGGCACCTGTTTACCACGTGCGGGATTATAGCGTGGCTACTAGAGCGATGCTTTTGGCCCCACGCGCTAAACTGGCGGTTTTTTTCACGCGCACCTTATTTAGCGCCTCTTTTGGAGATGCTCTAAGAGAGATATACAAGGGCTGGGCCTAACTCTAGACCATGGGACTGAATAATATAGATATACACTTAACAAAGTCGACATAGGGCATATAAGTAGTGTACAACAGTCTCACGCAGCACAATAAATACATCAAATTACCATATGAAAATATCAACTATTATATATATGATTGGATTTCAAATAATCATAATGGAAGCAAGGCGGTAG
Organism: Puccinellia tenuiflora; assembly: GCA_012064385.1. Taxonomy (NCBI): domain Eukaryota; kingdom Viridiplantae; phylum Streptophyta; class Magnoliopsida; order Poales; family Poaceae; genus Puccinellia; species Puccinellia tenuiflora. Next base: position 56,630 of record QRDG01000246.1, on the reverse strand, counting down.
GAATATGCAGATTTACAAATTGCTTATTTATGTGTTGGTAGGAAGGAAGAGATAGAAAAAGGACAGAAAGTAGGTAGGATTTGAAAATCTTGAACAAGCCACAAAAAAGAGAGGAACAAAAATATACCCGGATAGGAACATACACGAACCATAGACAACGCCATTACTGGTCATCTCAGCTAAACAAAAATTATGCTGCACTCCTGGTAGGTTGAGCTGGCTGCTTCTTCACGCACGGCATGTTGGTGTGTTCCCTTGTTGCCTCATCCCATTCTTGCACTGTTGAATAATCTGCAGAATGGTGCAGTATGACCTCTTCCAGACTTTTAAGATGCTCTATGCCGTCAACTCCCATCAGGCGAGGAGATTCCTCACAAAGCAGTTGAAGAGACACGAGGTTGAACATGGCATTTTCCACTATCTTCAATCGTGGATACTTCTTTGCTCCTTCAAAACACAACTCCCGAAGGGCTGGGAATCCACCACTTTTTACACAAAAGTCCCCTTCCCAGGATCCAGGAAGATCGTCCTCCGAGAGCTTGAGATATTGCAGGTACCGCAAGATTTGGAGGGGTTCAACCAACTGCTTGCTGCTGAGACCAGTTGAGAAGAGGTGCAACTTTGAGAGGTTACATAGGCCCATCAGTAATCCAGTTGTTGGAATACTTGTTAATTTTCCCCGTAGTTTGATGGAAGTGATAATGGAACCAACCTCTGCAACAGAAGCAAGAAAGGATTGGCTGATAACGCTGGAATCAATGGATATAGACTCCAGAGTGGAAGTGCATGAAGAGAGGAGACCAAAACCCCAACCAGTTCATTGGGTAGGACCAACTCTTGCTTAGGAACATGTTTTTTCTTCAGTGAAAAATATGTTCTAAGCCTTTTGCTCTCGTTGACAGGGATTGGGCCTGAAGCAGGAGGAGCAGTATGCATCCTGCCATATATTCTAACTTTCTTCAGTTGTTTCGCGTGGCGTAAAACAGTCTCAAAAGTTTGAGTGTTGTTGATAACAATGCCATTTCGCAAAAAAAAAAAGATAACAATGCCAGCAAGAGTCTCCAGTTGACTTTTCTTCTCTGATATGAACTTGTTAAGCGCTTCTGTTTCTCTGGGACTTGACAGTTGTAGCTCAAACTCGCCAAAAAGGTGAGCTAACTCCGGCAGTGTGATGACTTCCACAGGCAGTATTGCCACCCTTGTGTGCCGAACGTCGAGCGTCTCTAAATACTGTAGGTTCTTCATTTTTGTGGGAAGCTCGTCGGCATCAGTATTCTTGAGGCCAAGATATTTCAGAAACGGAAATCCACATATGTCATCAAGAACACCACTACTCTTGTTAAGCCCCTTGCAACCTTCCAGATCCAAGACCCGCATCACCTCGCAGCTCTTGAAATGGGACCATGTTTCCGGAAGAAGCATACTTTTCAATATCGTCAACGATCTAACAGATGACAATTCTCCAATTTTTTTGGGAATTAGATCGTCTCTGATTGAGCTGGATGGAGCAGTGAGTCCGCAGACACAAGCACTGATGCTTTCTTCTTTGGTGCTGGAGCCGGACGGAACAATGATTTCTTCTTGTGAGCTGCTACATTCTTCTTCGGTAATGGAGCCAGACTGAACAGTGAGCCGTCGGACCTTTTTTTGCCACTGATACTGCCCGTCAAGCTTGGTGCCCCGGACAATGCCCTTGTCAACCAGAGTGACCAAGTTTCTAGATACGGATTTATGGATGATAAACTCCAGCATCATACCCTGGACTTGAAACCTCTTGGTAACACTGCCATCGTGAGGAATGGGTGCATCAATCATACTCTCGTCGATCAATTTCTCCAAGCATAGTAAGACATCTCCAGCAACCAATTGTTCAGCTTGTAATCTTCTGACAAAACTTTTGCTGTTAATTTGATGGCCCCTGGAGAATATGCTTAAATAAAGCAAGCAGATCTTGTGATCACTTTCCACAATGTTATCAAGCTCGCTGCACACCTCATTGTGTCGTCGATCAGACAGAAATGGGTTGTTGTCTTCCCAACACAAATAATTACCTGAGCTAATCAGAGCAAGAGGTAAACCATCACATTTAGCCAATATATTTCTTGTATGTTTTATCTCGGGATCCGTCAGACGCCTATGAGGGCGGGCGCCGAAAAATTTCTTCTGGAATAGCCCATCTGAATTAGCTTTATCAAGGCACTGCATTGGGTACACATGATAACCGGAAGAGCTGTAGCTCTTGGAGATGGAATGAACTCTTGTGGTCACAATAATTCTGCTATTGTTTCCATTATCAGGGAATGCACTTTGTATACCTTTCCATCTAAACTTGGCCCGCAAATCATCAATAATGATCAGATACCTGAATCATATGGAAAACAGAGTCTTCAAATTAAAATATATAGAAAATCACATGATGGGTTATAAGAAAAAAATTAAACTAGAAAAAGTAACAGTATAGCAGTGAAATGATTGTTACAGTCTATAGCTCTTATATGTAAATTAAATTTGGACATCTAAGTGCTACATATATAATTGACCTTTAGTAAACTGTGAGACTAAACTTTGAACTATGAAATTTGCCTGTTAAATAATATAGCATATAACATATCTAGCTTTAGAAAATATATATTGACGGTGAAACAAAAACTTACTAGAACGGAAGAGTATATGCACGCAAAATGTGGAGAGAGATAGAGAAAGAGACCTTTTGTTTTTTAGGAACTCGTGTAAATGAGCTTCGGGTTTGCTCACACCGTCTGCCGCCGTCGGATGAACTTTGCTTAGAATCTCCTTCAGCAGGAATTCAGGTTTTTCGCACATTGATGGCGCCACAACCCAAGCTTTGCAATGGAATGCATTGGGTTCAAGGATTTCTGTTGCAATGGGTCCATCGATTTCTGTTGCGGTTGTCGACGACTGGACATGAGCGGCTTCATAGACTGCCCTTGCGAGGGCAGTCTTCCCCACGCCGTTACATCCAACGATGGACACCACCCTCAACTGTCCATCGGTGGTTTGGGAGAGCAGCTTCAGGAACTCGCTTTTGCTCTTGGGGAAGCCCTCATCAAAATCCGTCTCTGGAGCATAACAAGGACTAGATGCATACGATGAAATATTCGTATCATTACCTGCATTGAAAATTGCTTTGTTTTGATCCGCCTGTAAGATCCGGATTCTCTCAATGAAAGATTCGACGAGGTCAATATCTTCGGGACGAGAATCCATGGTCGTCGCCACCGCGACTATGCCGGCGGCAGGTTGAATAGACAGACAACATATGAAGTCCTGAATATCCAAAAGCAACTCCTCCATTCGCAGTGTCAGCTGCGCATCCCCTTCGTATTTCCTCAAGTCCCATTCCACAGATTTGACCTTAACCGCCAATACGCCGAGAGCATTCTCGATCTTGCCTCCGAGCCTCCGATTTTCCTTTGCCACAGAATGCAGCCATTGGATACCCTTCAGTATAGTGTTCAGGATGGGTAGAACTGCAACCATATCCCCCACCCACCCCCTCTCCCCCTCTCCCTTTCTCCCTCTCTGTCTCCTTCTCTGAAATGATCAGCAATGGTGCTGAATGTAGGCCAAAAGGGTTATATGTATATACGAGTCTTCGCCGTTGTTCCGTTATTTGACGTAATGAAACCCGGTCCCTTTCTGGGGTGCCGTATGAAAAAAAATGTATACCGAGTCTTCCTAAAAAGAAAGTACAACTCTGATCTAAAATATAGTATTTTTGTCTCCAGTAGAATACATGTACAAGAAAACGTACAATCAAACTCCTCTAAGGCTGACAACTAATTAATAATTATGTGATTAAATTTAGTGATTTTCTTGGTATATTTTGTAGTGCTAGTCTATCTTATATAAGCTCAATATACACCTTTCAGGATGTATTATTGAAAATAAAATAAACCCAGTTGCAGGATGTCATTCTTAGGACATCTCTAACCAATCACTCAAAACTTAGGCCCTTAGAGCATCTCCACGGGAAAAGGGGCCGTAAAGCTCAATTGGGGCGCCAGGCAGAGATAGAAAAACAGGCCACACCGGGGGTCACAAAGCCTTTGTCCGGCCCAAAATCTATCTGGCACCGCGAACAGGGCCCCCAACTTTGGGGGCTGCCTTCACGGTGCCGGACACTGTCCGGGCTGAGCCTCCGACGGATATGGCCCGCCCGTCATACACACAAACGGTTTCTTCCCCGGCTTAATGAGCGGCGTAAATGTTGCCGGTTTCCCAAGCGACGCGACGCGGCGGAGGCAGGCGGCGCAGCATGCAGGCGACGCGACTGGCCGGCCACGCGGCGCATTAACACGCCGGCAAACCAAGCGCCAGTACACGCGCCGACACCGCGGTCTGCCCAGCGGCCAACACAGTGTCCCCCCTCGGGCGCCCCGCTGCCGCTCGCCATTATACCTCGGTGTATAAGAGGAGCGTGCCCGGCGGTACCACCCTCACATCTCCTCCCTCCATGCCGTGCCACTCTCCATCTCCACACCTCTCCCGCCCCCGCCACCATGAACAACTACGAGGCTGGTGGCAGCTCGGGCGGCACGTACCGAGGAGGCCGCACCCTCCTGATCGAGGACGCGCGGACCTTCCACCGGTACGGCCTCCTCGTGCCGCCTGCCCAAGAACTGGGTCATCAGCTATGGTGGCCTCGCCGTGCCACCGCTCCCCAACAGCCCGGAGGCCTTACGCCGCGCCATCCTCGAGCAGCGGGATACAATGACCGCAGCGGAGCGCCTCCGCCCGGATAACGCGGCCGACAACGAGGCCGCCTGGTGGGTGCGCCTCTCCCGGGAGCACGATGAGGTGGTGGAGTTCTACGACCCTCCACGTCCTGATCATCGCTGGAACGCGGAAGGCCGCGACCGCTGGTGGGGACGTACCCGCCACACGGTGGCATCGGCCATCGCGGCCGCCCGCCGCCACACCCAGACGGGGAACCCTACCCCGTTCAGGCTAATGCCGATCCTGGCACCAGCACCGCCGCCGCCGCCACCGAAGCGTCAGCGACGCGACGGTTGCTTCTACCTATGCTCCCGTGGCGGCGGTGGGAGCAGCGGCAGCAGTGGAGGAGGACGGCGCAGAGGCGGCGACATGGTGATACGCGATGTGCAGAATCGCCGGTTGCCACCACACGGGAGTCTCCGCCTGGGCCGCCGTGATGACGTCCCGATACGGCAGGTCAAGGAGGAGCCGGAGGACGTGAAGCCCCAGGTGCTTCCGGCGGGGTACAAGGTGCCACCCGCGCTACACGACGAGGCGCACGACGGCGACATCCCCGGCCCCAGCTTCGCTCTGGTGGTGTCGGTCAGTGAGATCGAGCGGAACTCCCCCGGCTTCCTGGAGACCGTGGAGCGCTCGGCGCAGATGTCCGCCTCGGCCTCCACCTCCGTCGACGCGTCCACCTCCTGGGCGCATCACGACGGCACGTCCACCTCCCGCGTCGATTCCTCCTCCACCCTCATCCTCCTGGACAACAACGACGACAACGGCGACATATTCGACTGGTCCGCCGAGTCGGAGTAGATTTAGGTTTAGTTTTTTGCTTAATTTCGTTCAAATATTGTAACATATAACAAAATTTGAATAAAATTGAAACCATTTTGCAGTTTTTGTTTTTTCTAATTGAGTTTGGGTCCAGCCGTTTAGGGGGTGCCGGTGTGGGAGGAGAAAAAAAAGCGCCGGAAAAGTGTCCGGCATCCCCAATTGGGCCTCCAATGGAGGTGTGCCGGACACAATTTAGGCACTCCCCGTGGAGATGCTCTTATATTGCCTCTTATGTCTTAAGTGCTTATATTTTCTTAGTTAATAAATGTGTTTCCTATCCAAACTCCCAAAACTTAACTCCTAAAAAACAATCTAACACAAATACAGTATATTTCTGCTGATCAACAGATCAATATACTCTTCTTCCCAATACCAAATCTTACAACCTTTCTACATAATAGTAAGCAAACAATAAGTTTCAAGTTGCGATGAATCTAAAGAATAAATACAAAAAAATTCACTCACTCTATCTGACGGGAATATACCCTTCGGGTCCCCTATCATTGGTATACCTGGTGCGATCCAGTCTACGGCCCACCTGGCAGGCCCAAAGAAGCCCACGAAGCACGACTTGGAGTACAATACAAGAAAACATGTAAACCCTACCTGGCTCCTTTTATAAAGCCAGGCAGGGGCACCTCATAGGGGATCCCCCTCACGGGACACACAGATAGGCATAGCCCTAGCGAGACCACGCCACACACCATTGCCCTTGCGGCCACCCTGTAACTTCACATCATCATCTATACAGATCAGACAAGCAGGATGTAGGTCTTTACCTCACCATGAGGGGCCGAACCTGGGTAAATCCTTGCTTGTCAGCCGACGGAACTACCAGCGCGCACCTCTCTCCCCCTCAATCAACCCGGGGTACTCGACCCAGGGATTTGCCGAGCCCTAACCTCGACAATTGGCGCCATCTGTGGGAAGAACGCGCGCTGGATTCAACGTTTCGGCGGCTCCAATCTCCATGGACAAAAGCGACCAGATCGCATCTAGCGGCGGCGTTTTTCGTATAGTCGGCGGCAACGTGCAGAAACGGATCTGCTCCTGTGTGCGCGACAACGCCGACTCGATCGCCTGCATATCGAGGATCGGGTCTTGGCCAGAGCACATCAATCACCACCACATGGCCGTGCCCTCCACAAGGAAAAAGCTGCACGAAAATACATGCTCCATGCGTCCATGACTAATGGCTTTTTCTAATCCAATCTCATATCTTTCTTCTTTATTGTATCGATTGACTATTTAACTTGGCTCTAATCAATTGCATGCATCGTCTGGAGGAAATAGCACGAGCCTAGCAATGATTCAGCTCTTCAGCATGCAACTGACTCGACGAGAACGCACTGCTACGTTGGAGGAATACGAGCAGTGCAGCGTCGAGTAACTCGACGAGCACCGGCATGGTTTCGACTTCATCGCCGACGTGATCGATTCCGCCTTCGTCGACTCTCCCCTACTCTGCCTCGAACTGATCGTTTTGCTTCCTCCAAAAAAACTAAGCTGAGTATTGTTAATTCTTACACATACACGCAGTTGGTATTGCTATATCCATTGATTCTTTTACTACTCACGTATCGATCTACATGTCTTGCATGGATGTTGCGGCAAGAGCGCATCACACATGCAAGAATTTACCGGCTACAGCCGAGGCTCTTCATCAACAATACATGCCGTCTAGCCGGCATGGATCTGCGACTGCGTCGACACGATCGCCGATTGACATCAGCCGACATCCTGCACCTGTCCACCACTGCACCGACGCCAAGCGCCGCAGCGCCCCTCCGTCCGCCGCGTCGACCCCGTGTCCACCGCATCGACTGCGAAACATCGCCCCTCCGTCCGCCATGTCGACCCCATGTCCGCCGCGTCAACTGCGAAACTTCGCCCCTCCGTCCGCCGCGTCGACCCCCTGTCCGCCGCGTTGATTGATCATCGGCGTCTCCAAACGGAAGACCCGAGTCGAGCACCTCCTCGGACGAAGACAACTATCGGTGCAGTAAGCACACCCGAATACTCGGGGGCTGCAGCCGATAAGTTCACATTCACAAAGTCATCGGCATCTACAAGCAGAAGACCCGAGTCAAGCACCTCCTCGGACGAGGACGTCAACAAAAAAAAAATAGGCTCCACGAGCCCGCTCGCCACAGGATACTCGGGGGCTGGCGGCCTCGCCTTCGTCGACTTCGCCTCCATCGGCTCCGTCTCGGACACTCGGCGGCTGGCGGCTACGCCTTCGTCGACTTCGCCTCCATCGGCTCCGTCTCCGACACTCGGGGACTGGCGGCTCCGCCTTCATCGACTCCGCCTTCGTCGGCTCCGTCTCCGACACTCGGGGGCTGGCGGCCTCGCCTTCGCCGACTTCGCCTCCATCGGCTGCGTCTCCGACACTCGGGGGCTGGCGGGCACGCCTTCGTCGACTCCGTTTCCGACACTCGGAGGCTGGCGGCTACGCCTTCGTCGACTCCGCCTTCATCGGCTCCGTCTCCGACACTCGGGGGCTGGCAGCCTCGCCTTCGCCGACTTCACCTCCATCGGCTCCGTCTCCGACACTCGGGGGCTGGCGGCCTCGCCTTCGTCGACTCCGCCTTCATCGGCTCCGTCTCCGACACTCGGGGGCTGGCGGCCTCGCATTCGTCGACTCCGCCTCCATCGGCTCCGTCTCCGACACTCGGGGGCTGGCGGCCTCGCCTTCATCGGCCCGTCTCCGACGCTCGGAGGCCGGTGCTTCACCTTCATCACTTCCGCCGCGTCGACTCCGGTCCGCCGCGTCGACTCCGGTCCGCCGCGTCGACTACTTCCGCCGCATCGACTCCGGTCCGCCGCGTCGACTCCGGTCCGCCGCGTCGACTACTTCCGCCGCGTTAACTCCGGTCCGCCGCGTCGACTACTTCCGCCGCGTCGACTCCGGTCCGCCGCGTCGACTACTTCTGTCGCGTCGACTCCGGTCCGCCGCGTCGACTACCTCCGCGCGTTGACTCCGGTCCGCCGCCACAACAAAATCGCCTTGGCCGCACCCGATGCTCTCCCGGGTGCTGCGCCACACAGGCCACAGCATACTCGCCTTGGCCGCATCCGATGCTCTCCCGGGTGTTGCGCCGCACAGGCCATAAACAAATTCGCCTAGGCCGTCACCCGAACCACTCGGGGGCTCACGCCATACAGGTCTAAGTCCAGACTAGGCCGCCACTCGAATCACTCGGGGGCTGCGCCACACAGGCATAACTCGAAAATCCTAGGCCGCTACTCGAACCACTCGGGGGCTCGCGCCATACAGGTCTAAGTTAAAACCTAGGCCGTCACCCGACGCACTCGGGGGCTGCGCCATACAGGTTCCACTCGAAAATCCTAGGCCGCACTCGAACACTCGGGGGCTGCGCCATACAGGTCTAACAACACAGTAGGCCGTTCGGCTGAGCAAATACTCGATATGTCTGTCGAGTCCACAAGTAGGCCGTCAGGCTGAATGAGCACTCGAAACTCATTCGAGTTCCACAAGTAGGCCGTCAGGCTGAGCGAACACTCGAACCCTTTCGAGTCACACAAGTAGGCCGCCAGGCTGAATGAACACTCGAACCCATTCGAGTCACACGAGTAAGCCGTCGGGCTGAGCATACACTCGAACCCATTCGAGTACACCAAGATTCAGTAAGCTCCACGAGCTGAAGAAACTCGTACAGTAAGCCACCAGGCTGAGTAAAAATACACAGTAAGCCACCAGGCTGAGTAAAAATACACGGTAAGCCAACGGGCTGATGGAGCACCCGGATAATTCATTCGAGTGCAACAACGACATAGTAAGCTTTAAGAGCTGAGTGGAAAAGAAATTCAGTAAGCTTCATGAGCTGAGCAGTAAGCCAAACCGACCGAGTATAAAGTAAGTCACGCAAAGCCAGTCGCGACTCCAACAAGTCGAGTCTCTTCTTTACTCTCATCGGGAGCGGGCTTTTTCGACTGAAGAAAATTGAGTTTAACCTCAATTGCAAGCAATTCAGCTTAATCTCGGGGGCTACTCCCATCGGGAGCGCTGTGCGCGCACCCGATAGACGCAGTCGAAAAATCACCGACTAAAGAATCTGGTGGCGCACCCGTTGGAACAGTGATACCCGACATACCCGCATCTGCTTCGACTACATCGACTGCGTCTTCATCAACTGCGTCTCCATCGACTAAGACGATCGCACCTTCTTCGACTATGCCTGCTCGACATGCTGCTCTTAGTCTCTGCCCGATTCTTCGAATCGACCAGACACTCGGGGGCTACTGACGGGAATATACCCTTCGGGTCCCCTATCATTGGTATACCTGGTGCGATCCAGTCTACGGCCCACCTGGCAGGCCCAAAGAAGCCCACGAAGCACGACTTGGAGTACAATACAAGAAAACATGTAAACCCTACCTGGCTCCTTTTATAAAGCCAGGCAGGGGCACCTCATAGGGGATCCTCCTCACGGGACACACAGATAGGCATAGCCCTAGCGAGACCACGCCACACACCATTGCCCTTGCGGCCACCCTGTAACTTCACATCATCATCTATACAGATCAGACAAGCAGGATGTAGGTCTTTACCTCACCATGAGGGGCCGAACCTGGGTAAATCCTTGCTTGTCAGCCGACGGAACTACCAGCGCGCACCTCTCTCCCCCTCAATCAACCCGGGGTACTCGACCCAGGGATTTGCCGAGCCCTAACCTCGACACTATCCATATCACACATGTAGAAAACCCATATGGGGTGTTTCTTTGTGTTCGAGACCCAACACTGCACCAACCGCCTGTGGTGCTACGGGGTGCCGACGCTGACATGTGGTGGTCGGCGTAGGCAAGGAGGAGAACGCCAGAGTGGATGCAACCGAGCGGCAGAGAGCGGCTGAGGGAGGAGGGAAAAAATTATGTCCATCGAGTAGGTGGCCAAGTAAATATAATCGTCCCACGGGCCGAGGAGTAAAAAAATATAAACCATGAAAGTTTTTGGGTGGTCCGCTAGAGATATCCTTAGGTCAACTACAAGGGGAAGACAAGCGAGCAGGATGAACCCCCTCGTCGCCACCCTCCAGGGCGACTAGGGTGAGAAACCCTAGGCCACAGCCGCCACCCTCTCCACCCTCCTCTCTCTCCCTGTTGTCCGTAGAGGTGGCCACCGGGAAATCCCATGCCCTACCGATGAAGGGAACGGTGGGCCCTAGCACCTCGTAGTTGGGGCACGGTTGGGAGGGGCAGTGCTCAGCAGATTGGATCAGTGGTGCATCCTTCTCCTATGGGTGCTTCTCCTGGCAGCGGGGCGTCGCTCTAGAGGCTACGCAGGGAGGGCGAACTCGGCAGGGGGAGCCGAATGACCGGGGCGCAAGGATCCCAGAGCGACGGCTTTGGACACGGCGGTGACGACGTCCCTTCTGCCGAGATGTCTGGTCTGGAGGTGGCTCCATATGGGGTGTCTAGGGGCGGTAGGTCATGGGATTCCGAGCCTAGGTGCGTCGTAGCAGGCGCGCGGTGGCTAGGGCTTTCTCCGGTATCGACGATGCTGTATGCAGGAGATGGTGGCGTCACTGACCTCGTGGTTGGTGATGATCTAGCTGGCTAGGGGTTTGGAGAGACGTGATTGCCAGTGAAAACCGCACCGACTTCGGTATGGCCGACGACGGCCACGTGTATTTGCGTTGTTATCTTGCCGAAGGCATCGTTGTTGAAGTGCCGGTCTTCTCGTCCGGGTTGAGATCTGGGTCTATCGGATCGGACGATGGCGGCACGTGGCATTGTTCTCCCTCCCTGGGGGCATCGTCTTTGAAGTGGGTGCTGGCTGGAGGGGGGTACTGTGGTGGAGCTGTGTGGTTTCTTCCATGTAGATAATGATGAGTTTCGGCGGCGTGGTCCAGCGGGGTCTCGGTGGTGGATGTGTGCTGATAGAAGCACGCTAGGTGGTGGTGGCGCTTTCAAGCCTCGTGGTAGCATCGACGGCAGGCCTGGCAAGGTCAATGCATTGATCCGACCCTGAAGATGGGTTCGCGGCGTCGTGGTAAGCCTGACAAGGTCAATGCGTTGATTGTATCATGATGATGGGTTCGCGACGGCGACGATGACTTCTCGGCATGCGCATATGATGCTGAGGGTCTGCTGGGCCGGTTCTCCGGTTTTAAATGATGTGCGTAGATGTGACCTTAGGTAGATGGATCTTGTCAAGATCATCCCCATCATCAAACTTGTAGGTGTAGCGACACATGTCACCAATATGGTGGCTTCAGGTTGATCATTGTATTTTTCTTGTAAGGTTTTGCTGAATAATTTAATAAAACACGTTTGTGTGCATCATTCTGATATAGAGGCCGGTGGTTTCAACCTTCATTTCGATTTTTTTTTTACCCGGATGCGTCCGTCTAGATCCGTAAGGACAAACAACATTACCCAATGCGGACGCAGATCCAGTGAGTTGTTGTGACCAAGTCTCATTGTGACTTACCTCCAAGATCCACCCCCAGATCAATATTAGACGCACGAGATTGATTCAGATTCCGAGGTTAAATATTAAAACTGTTAAGAAAAAAGTAAAATTCTAATAAATCATAAATATTTGTTTTGTATTATGTGAAAGTTTCAATCCAAATGAATGGTTTTTGATTAAATAGCTTTTGAGCTCAAATACATAGAAACATGTTTATTCACAAACTATACATCGAAATGTACTGAAAAGTTTAAATATTACAAAACGAAATATTTCTGTTTAATTGATTTTTTTTCAAAATTTTCTGAACAATTTTAATATTTGACCCGAAATCTGAATTAATCTCATACAGTCGTACGTCCAATATTAAGTCACCGTGAGACTTGGTCACAACAAGTCACTGAAGCTGCATCCCTCACCCAAACGGGGCAAGCAAACGGACAGGTTGTCCAGTCTTCGTCCGTTCAAAACCAAACGGTGACCAAATTTGGATTCAATTTGTATCGGCATGGACATGTCCGCATGTCTGTGTGTGTCCGCTCCACGTTCGGTCTGACCCAATTGACAGCCAAATAAATCCTCCTCTCTTCTCTCACCTCGTTTTTAACTCTCTCTTCTTCCCCGACTCACCCGAACCTGCACCCACGATCTCCCGCCTGCTTGCCCACAGCTGTTTGGCGCGCTTCTAGCTCCATGTTACGCTTCTCCCATCATCAATTCATCATCTCATAGTTCCTCCCGGAGTGGTGGCTGCTGCATGGTATATATCGCTCTAAGAAAAGCGGTGTGTTAAGTCATGCTATCTTCGTGGGCCATGTGGAACGAACACAACAACAACATTTTAAACTCTGCATTAAAAAAAACATTTTAAACTCTGACGGGGATGCTGTCCTGGATTACATCTTGTCCGAGCTTTCGTCCTAACTCCTATAAGTGCTGAGACACGCTGGACGATTTTCGGGCAGATTTTTTTTTACATTCTTGAACATATTGTTTAATTTTGTGTCTTCTTACGGATATACACAACCAACAATTCTCACAAAGTCAGAAACCATGCGCATTCAGCAGATTAGTGCCAAGCGAAACGCAGACCGCCGCAGCATGCTAGCTTCTCGCAAAGGATCGACATGACGCGTAAGGCAAATGTCAACTCCAGTGCTTTTCGCACCAAAAAAAAAAAAAAAACAGTGCTTATCATGAGGAGCATAATAGCTTTCTCTTGAAGTGAACCGCGGGCGGTCGACATCATATCCTATTTAATAACACACATGTCAAGGAGTCGGGTGAAGCTGCATCTGAGAGCCTCTTCCTTCGTTAGCTAGCGCAAGAAAAGTAGTGTGTCCATCCTGATTGTTATCCTCGATCGTGGCCTCTTGAGCGTGAGATTGATCATGGAGGGCATGCCGATAGGGAGGTTGATAAGCTCCATTGTAGACAAGCTGAGCAAACTGGAGAATCATTCCAGTATAGTCCATGAGTTGAAGCAACATTTGGTGAATCTTAAGGAGGATTGCTTCGACAAGATGGACAGCCGACGGGCGACAAATTTACAAGTGGAAGCTTAATTGGATATGTCATGCAAGGGAGCTGGTTTTGGAGATCGAAGACTGGATCGACAGTACGGTGCTCGAAGATCATCAGGAAGAGGAAATCAAAATTTTCAAGGCCAAGATCGATCAAGCCCGTGAGCTCTTCAAAGGATGTATTGAAGAGCCCACTGACCTCCATAGTCCTGTTGTTGTACGCAACCAATTCCCAGTCGATTCTGGACCAGCTTTTGAGGAGAAAACTGCCTTCGTGTCTGGTCAAGCAGATGAGCTTGTCATGCGTCTGATGGACAATATGATGGGGCTAAAGGTGGTATCCATCCTCGGCATGGAAGGCCTTGGTAAGACTACTGTTGCCAGTGAAGTTTACGCAAAGCTGCTTCAACATCAGGAGGGGTTCGACTGCCAAGCTTTTGTCACCCTTGGCCGGAGGTTGTCATTGACGGACACTCTAACGGCAATACTCCATCAAGTAAAGCCTGTTGACAGAAGCACACGAAGCAAGCATCTCCAAAATCTCATCACTGAGCTCCGAGACTACCTCCGCACCAAGAGGTATTTGCACTTTACATACCTTCGTTATCTTGTCTATGTGTATTCAGAGTAGAAATGTGTGTGTTTAACTGTTTATTACATACGGAGTATTACATTTGTTTGTGATTTGTTTGTGTTGGAGACCCTAGATTTGAGGCACACAAAGCTGACCACTTTGCCTGCTTCTATAGCTAAGCAGAAAAGGCTGGCACATCTGCTAATTGACGATAAGGTCAATGTGCCCAGTGAAATCCTGAAAATGCAGGGACTGGAAGAAGTATCAAAAATTGGTGTTGAGAGCATCAGCTCAGTTGATTCAATGGCAGAGTTCGTGAGGAAATCGGGGCGTCTGAGAGTACTCGGTGTAAAATTAGGTCTCTCTAGTGATAACAAGAGTGTCAGGTCTTTCCTCAGGGAGGTTACAAGGTCTACAAAGCTTACTTCCCTGTCTCTTGATTGCATTCATATTGATGTGCTTGGCTCACTGCTGGAGTCCCCTCCACCTGATCAGCTCCGAAGATTTGAGCTGAAAATATCTGCTCCAGTCACTGCACACAAGATGGCTTCCCTTGACAGTGTTACCCACATTGATATTGAAATTATCCAATTAGATGATGTAGCTGTCCGTGTGCTGGGAGGATTGCCTAATGTAGTCCTTCTCAAGTTAGTATCTTCAGGTGTCAACAGGTCAGGAGTATCCGGAGGGAGCATAAAAAGTAGGTGCGCCGTGGGCGTGGATCATGGATTTAAGCGTCTGGAGGTGTTCTCTTTCACATGCCGTTTTGGTGGTACGGAGCTGCAGTTTATGGAAAAATCAATGCCGGAGCTCCGAAGGCTTTCGCTCTGCATCATTGCATTTGAAGCACTGTCTCTATATGGAAATTTCAGTTTCGGCATCCAGCATCTCTCTTCTCTCACACGAGTCAAAGCCACGATTAACTGCAAATCAGCTATAGATTGTGAGGTGAAGAATGCGGAGGCTGCAATCAGAAGGCAAGCGCGTGAAGGGTCCATGGTACATGATGCTCGCTGACCGCAATGTGGAGACACCAACTTGGCCCAGCTTCCGAAAATTGCAAGAAGAATTCGTGTCCTTCATTAGACACGTTTTAAGCCGTTGAAGCGCGCCAATGCAGAACTAGCCACGCGGGCTCGTTTTATCTGTACAAAGTAGTGCTCTGTCACTTACATGTCATACGTATTTTATTTTACGTGTTGTGTGTATTTTATTTTAGGTGCTGTGTAATTGTAATTGTTTTTTCCCCATAAAATTTAATAAAAAGTGTACTCGTTTGTTCCCCCAAAATAAAAGGTATACTCATATTGCACATCCTCCCTGATGAGAACTAGATCCAAAGAAAAACAAACATGTTTCTGCATGGCTAATCTATCTTTTTTTTCATAGGAAGAACGCAAATCCCAGAGTACCGAGATGGCAATAGGGTGCATGGCTAATACTGTTTTGTTTTCAAGACCACTAATCACAGGGTGTCGAGATGATGATAGGGTGCATGGGTAATCCTATGTTTTTTTTAGCACGAAGACAAATCCCCGAACGCAGAGATGGCCAATTGGCGATAGGGGAAGGAAGCGCGGTTACCACAGTTATCGTGTGCACGCTTCGGAGCTACCACACGAGCTCGCCCGCAGCGGCACAAAGGGTGGTTGTACCCCTAGCCCACAGTTCAAACCCCGGGTTTGACACTAGTGTTTCTCATATTTGGCGGAATATTCTTCAGTGAGAGGCGACGTTCCCGTCGATAACGAGGCGCCTGTGCTGACTTCGTCAATCTCAATACCCGACCCGCCGGCTCAGTCTCTCGGAGGTGCTCATAGGGGTAGGGTGTGCGTGTGTGCGTTCATAGGGGTGAGTGTATGCGCGTGTATGTGAGCGCCTGTGTTGTACTGTGTTTCTCAAAAAAAAAAAAGGAGATGTGGGAGAGCGTCCACATGGTGACCTTGTTCAGGTATGGAGGTGAATTCGATCGTCATGGGCTTTGAATGGTGCCAAGGAGGGGAAACAACCACATGGTGACCCTCATTCACGTGTGGATATGAGTTCGACTGTCACTCGGCTTTGAAAGGTGCCGAGGAGGGGGCACATGGTGATCCTAGTTCAGGTATGGAGGTTGATGGATATTACTTATTGGAACAACCAAAAAAAAATGGAGGCTAACCTCATCTGGTTTATTTACGGTCAGACCAATGTATTTAGATTACATGAATGCACATACTTGTTATCTTTGCAAATATATTTGGAAGACGAAATTTCCGCCGAAGCTTAAGATCTTCACGTTGTTCCTACACCGTAATGTTCTTCTAATTAAAGATAATTTAGTAAAAAAGAAAATGGCCAGGAAACATGAGATGGTGTTTCTCCGAGAGCGAAGAATAAATCCAACACCTTTTTATTACATGTCCATTTGCCAAACTTGTTTGTTGCATAGCAAATATGTTTGGTGAGTGGTTGAATGGAATTGATAGATAAGTATCACTAGAAGAAAATTGGCTTTTACCATGATTGGACCTTTCATTTGTGGTCAATGGACACCATCTACCATGGTTTTTGGGTGATTTTATTGTATTCGTGGTAGATGCGCATTGATTGATGCAGAGGCCCGGAATTTCCCCATTTTCGAAAAAAACTAGAGGGCATATGTAGCTATGATTATTATAGTCTAAAATATTAAATATACTTGGATGTGCTCCACAATATGTTTGAGGGTGTTTTCTCAATGAGTTGTGACCCATATATGACTACGACGGTGTCATGTCATTACTGAAACAATGTTATTATAGTATACTAAAAAGATTGGGGGCGGCGTTTGTGCACCCGAGCACACCAGCTCTTGCCAGTTTGCACGAAAATAAAAAAATAGTAAAACTTTATGAAAAAATCTGAAAAAATTTAGGGACACTCATATATAAGTTGTTCACACTCGTGAATTTTCTCGGAATGAAAAGACATCCCCTGTGCTCTGTACAAAAAAGACAAAATGAGTGTGTCAAAATAGATCTAAAACCACATTATTGAAAACGCTGATTTTGTCTTTTTTGTACAGAGCATTGGGGATGTCTTTTCATTCCAAAAAAAATCACGAGTGTGAACAACTTACATGTGTGTGTTTCTGATTTTTTCATAAAGTTTAATATTTTTTTATTTTCGTGCAAAATGGCAGGAGCTGGTGAGCTCGGGTGTAGGATTGAATTTCCGCTAACCTATTTTAATCAACGAGTAGATGTCACATTGGGAAACATACTCTTACCATGCATTTGAATTGTTATTTTCTAGTGTCTATGTAATACTATAATGTGAATGTCATATGGTGCACAATGCTGAGGTCGCTCACTATATATATAATTATTAGGGAAATAGTGGCCTACCATGGGTGGTAGCTACGCACTCTGATCCAACCGTTGGAGCATCCTATAGAGCTATTTACACCGTAGATGATATTAACACCGTGAGTGCATTAGACGGACAGACCTGACACTTGTTTTTCTCTGTTCCTGACTAGCCTTGCGTCCCTCAACAGAGTATTTCTTCTCACTGCCATTGGTGGCGAGCCAGCAGAACGTGCTGCGGCCAGGCGCCAGAGAGGACTCCAGCCCACGTGCTGCAACCAGGCGCCAGAGGTGGACTCTGTCGTCCTCGTCATCCTAGCAAGCATGAGCAGGGAGGGGCGCCGCGCCCATGGCGTCTGGGAGATTGCAGATGGAGCACAGTTCGAGGATCCCCCACCTCTCTCCATCCCTCTCCACCTCGACGAGGAGCCCAGACCGGCGTGCACAGAGGAAGTAGGAGCGTTGAAGGTAGCCAGGCTCGGTACGTCGCCGACTGGGCCGGATTTGGTGGAATTGGTGGATCGTGCCGGCCGGATTTGGTGGAGGCGGAGAGGAATTGGAGGATTTGGTGGAATTGGAGGATTCTTCCATCTTGAATCCAGGGCGTACGGGGTGTAGGTGATTGTGGAGAGGATTGCGCGTCCATGCCGGATTGGAGCTCCCCGGCTGCCCTGTTTCCGACTCCCCAGCGATCCAATGTCGCGGCGGGCTACGGTGATGCTCTGAACAGCAGTCAGGAACTGCTCCGGAGGTGCTGGACTCAGCCGGTGGTTCGGGAAAATGAATCACACTCCGTCGACGGGAATTGAGATGGGTGGCGGCGGGTCGCCGGATTTGGTGCGGCGCCGACGGTGGGAGACATGGTGAGGAACGACGTGCGGCATGGGTACGCGTCGTACGATTTCGTGCCCTCGAGCTCTGTTCGAAACTGACTCCGAGGTGGGGGGTTGACTATGTTGTTTTGGTTCGATCTCAGGGGGGATGGGGAACCACAGCACATGGACCTGGTTGTCGCTGGCGCGAGGTCTGCAGGGGATACGGACGGAGGAGCGTGCGGTTCCCGCCGGAGCGCGGTGTGCACAGCGGAGCTCCTCGTTGCCGCCTGCATGGAAGATCTCGGTCGCCGGCGCCTATCGCCCCGCTCCCATCTCAGTTCGTCCGCCGCAGGGACACAGAGCACCACCGCCCCAATCTCCGGCCGTGGACCCCCTCTGCCCGCGCCCCATCTCCAGCCACAGTGCCTTGCTGCAGATTCCGCGGTGGAAGAAATTTTGGAGCGTACTACGGCACGGGTGCCAAGTTTTTTGTCGACTGCACCGAAAAGAAAGAAGGGAACGCTAGACGGACGTGAACGGAACCAAACGGTAGCACGAATCACCGAATCACATCCAATGGCTCTAAATATGTGCGTAGCTATCACCCCGGGTAGAAAATCCGCGTTTTATTGTCCAAAAGTAAATGAAACCAGGTATTTGGTTGTGCTCAAATATTTACTTGAAGGCACTTGCTCGGAAAGTGGTTCTCATAATCATGATGTTGGTCAGTCATCTGCTGGACCAATGTTCCTATTATATTTAAAGTATTTGCCTATTAAGTCAATGTAAATGTTTATTGGCCAGGACCAAAGACCGTACCCCGTATTGCAGCGGGAATCTATTTAGAAACTTATATTTTAAATATGAACTGTGCTACCTAGGGCACGTACACTAGATTAGCCGTCCGTGGGCACGGATGGAATTAGGTAATTAACCCATGCATGGAGATAATTAGCCAACCCGCGTATGAACTTTTTCATTGGATCCCAAACTTTAAAATGTTTTATCTCTTGAACCGTAAGTCAAAACTCAGATCCGTTTTCACGGTTAGCTTAGTCGCGTCGAGATCTTCGAAAGTAGATCCCATATTGATATGTTTTGATAATATTTTTTTCTGGACTCTAGTTGCCAGGTTATAGGTACTTGGTCACCAGGGTATTACCATGTTGGTCACCAGGTTAAAATCAAAAAGTTACCAGATTATTTGAACTTTGCTACTCACCAATATAGGCCTTTCCTGATGTTAATGTGATCTTTTATGTGTTTAGAGTGGATCAAATACCCATTCTCTGAACATATAGATCATCTCCATGAGAAAAAACATGTAAATATTATCTCATAATTTTGTGCTATTTAGATGGTAATTGTTAACCAGTAGCATGGCAACTACTGTATAATAACCTGACAACTTATGACAGAAAGAAAGTCGTCACCGTATGTCTTTTCTGATGTTACCTTAGTTGGCAGATTATAGTCAGTTGGTCACCAGGTCATTGCCATGTTGGTCACCAGTTAAAATCGAATGGTTACCGGATTTTTTAAACTTCGATACTCATCAACGTAAGTCATTTCTGATTTTAATGTCACATTTTACGTGTTTGGAGGAAAACAAATACTCATGTTGTGAATCTGTAGAACATTGCTACGACCGAAAAACATGCAAAAAAATTCTGGTAACTGTGTGTTATTTGAATGGTTACTCTTAACTAATAGCATGGCAACTACAGTATTATAACCTGGCAACTGACTGCGAAAAAAAAAATTCGTCAAAATATATTAAGATGGGATCTTGTTTTAAAGTACTCGTCGAGCCAGACCCAACGGTGAAAACGAATCATCAATTCGATTAACGGTTTAAGAGATAATTCATTTAAAAAAATCGGATCATGGAAAGATTCTATACATGCATGCAATTCTTGGTCCCTCCGCCCTCTATAGGGACAGATTCCACCACCCACCCGCCATATGAGAGATTCTGTGTGGACACATTTGCTTAGTAGATTAATCGTTTAAATAAAGGGGTATTAAAAATATGATACATTAAGTTCTCTATACGAAATTTCAAAATTCAGTTTGTCATAGTCGAGTTACTAAATTATTCACACAAAATATGTGTGTATTAAAATTATTGGCATGTACAATTCATTAATTAAAAAGATTGATGATGTGGATTTTTTATACGTAGATTAATAAATATTAGTGGAGATGACATGGACAATTGATAGGTTAAGAGAGTAGAGAGTGGATGATGTGGATACCTTGCATGTTAGGATAGAAAACCATAAATAAACTTAGTGGGGTTTTGCTTTATAAAAGGTATAGATTGTTATTTTTAATGTTAGCTCTTCATAATTTTCCGACCGACAAGTTGGCTACAAATTCTCTGTAATAGATCAATGTGCATGTCACTCAGTGCACAATGTTTAGACCACTAGACCTAGATGTATCTATGATTATTGTTGGCCAAAAGAATCAAGGTACTTGATTGTGCTCCATTGTTTGTTTAAGGGAAGTTGCTCGGCAAGTTCTAACCCCCATGACTATGTCCTGTCATAAGAAGAACCAATTTTCTTCTTACAGTTGACATATTAGCCTATTTAGTCGATATGTCTGTTCATTGGTTGAAATGGATCCATTGACTCTAGCTTTAATAGAGGATCTCATTGGGAAATAAATTTTGATCATACATTCAAATAATTATTTTCCAATTTTTATGTTGTTAGTTCAACCTTTTTTTACTTATTTGTTTGGCCTTGAATTATTTAAAATATATCAATGTGCATTTCATGTGGTGCACAATAAGGGGACCACAATAGGGCTATATGTACCTAACTAAAACTAGCAGGGTGGCCCGTAGAATCATTATTTTATTTAGATAGATGAACATCATCTTTGGTTTGTTTAGATAGACCAGTGTGTAGGATTAAGGATCATACTGCAAAAACTGTGAAATAATTAAGGGCTACTTGAGCAATGACGGTATGATGTTTGTACTACATGAGGAACGACCGGTACGATGTTCACACGATCATTTTACCTTGTTAATAAATAGTTCTACTGAAAAAACGTTACTTTGACTTCACTTTGACTTGATCATTTTACCTCCCGTATCTTTTATTTGTTTTGAAATTACTTGAGAATCTCATATTTTTATACTATAAAACTTTGACCATCGTTTTGGACTAAATATTTAAGATGATGTAAAAAATCATATGAATATTTTATTAAAAAAATATAAAATGACATATTTTTTAATCTAAATTCAATTATCTTTTTTTCCTCATGTTTCAATAATATATATGTATATACATAAAAACTAATGTTAGTAAAGTTTGAAAAAGTCCAGAATATCAATTATGCTTAGATGTAGGGATGTAAACGGATTGGATCCGATTTCGTTGTTACCATTTCCTATACCACATTTTTTCAACGGATTCAGAGTGGAGCGGATAATGATCAGTTGTGGATTCGGAGGCAGAAACGAAGTGGATTCAGGGCGGAAGCGTGCATAAGTACATCAGCGAACCATAGAAAAAAAGATATTTTTTCAATAAGCTAATAGCCCTGACTAAGGCGTAATTCATAGTTGGAACAATCACTGTGTAAGTGAGTTTTTATTTAACAAATGAGCTATCCAACTCACTAACTACTAATTGAGTTCTATTAGGTTAGGCATTTCGGTAAAAAATCAGATTATTCGATTTAAAATTATCGGATAATCCTGTGTTATTTTCGGATAATCCAAATTTTAGGCTATTCACATACCATATCCTATACGTATTCGGTTGTCATATTCAGTATCAGATATCTTTATCCATCGGATTCCTTCAAACCAGATATGGATTTCTCAAAACAGTTTTACAACTGAATTCGGTAGGAAATTATCCTATCTGTTTACCCCCCTAACTTAGATGGGAGCAATATTATCTCTACTACTATTAAACAAGCAAACATATTCATTGCTAAGTCCACCCAGTCTAACGTACACAGAGCAAAACGGACCTATTACAGCCTCAGGATCCGGCCCACCGATTTAGATCTCACCGTCCAGATACCAACTAACCCGCACCATGTGTGCACTTAGCAAATTGAAGTAGCGGACGAAAACTCTGCGTCCCCGTACGTACGCTAGGTGCAAAAAAAAAAAAAAAACGCCACAATCAATCAACGGGTCAAACAGGAAAGAAATCTCCAAAATTAGCGGCAACAGAAACGATCTGTCCCCTCGCCGCCGCTGCCCTTTTCTTATCTTCTCCCGCTACCGCCGCCACCCACGGAGGTCTCCCGCGAGCCGTCTCCATCCTGCCGGACGACCTGCTCGCGAGCACCTTCCTTCTCCAGATCCTTCCGAGCTCCCGCCGGTTGACCTCCGCACGAGCACCGAGCTCGCCATCGTGCTCCTCTAGCCTGTGTCCCTCCTCCAGCCGGACGACCGCCTTCAGCCCGAGCGCATCCTCCAGCACGAGCTCCTCCTCCACCCCGAGCTCCTCCATCAGCCAGAGCGCCTCCTCGCCGGGAATAGCTCCTCCTCCACGTCGTGGATGTCCTCACAGCCGGACGATTTCCTTTCATCCGAGCTAGGGCTGGACATAAAGCTCGAAGTCCGTTAAGCTTATTGAACACTCGGTAGCTCGACTTGTTTGAACTCGACTCATTTTCTTAATGAACCGAGTTGAGCATCAATTTTAGCTCGCTAACACTAACGAGCTAAACAATCAAACTAATGAGTTTCATGAGCTACTCGTTAAGCTCGCTAATTTTCTCTGCATAGCTGCCCGCTGCCCTAGCCGAGCCCCAGCCCATCTAACTCTGAGTGTGTGAACTATTAACTGTCGATTTGTCACTTTTGAAGTACTTCTATATATATGTTAAAGTGTACTCATGTCCGGCTGATGCTTGATGCATTTTAAGTAGCTGATTAATTTGATACATCTCCTTAACGAGTTTTAATGATCTGTTCGCGAGCGCTCGTGAACAGTTAACGAACCGAGCCGATCTTTGAATTTAGCTCGTTATCCTTAGTGAGCTTAACGATCCGAGCCTTAACGATCACGAACCATAACGAGCCGCGCCTTAACGATCCGAGCAGCTCGTTAGTCCAGGCCTAATCCGAGCTCTCTCCAAGACACGTACACCGCATCGCTAGGTGAGGAGGTGAGGTTTTGTGCATCCTTTCTCTATTTTGTTTTGGCTTTTGCAAATTTGGTAGGGATGAGTTTAATTTGGTCAGGGATATTGAACTTCCTTGACCACATCGAATAACCTGGTGGTGAAGATCCATGCAGTTTAACTGAGAGTTTAGGATGATCTCGCATTTGCTTTTGTGGTGTCACTAGGATGTTAGGAGAAACTGATAATTTTTTGGATAAAGGGAATATATTAATACCAAAGGAGAAACTGTTGGTGGCATGTCAAAATGACTTATCCTAAATAAAGTAATCGGTTTAAAGGGGGTATTGGGTTTTTATTGAAAATTGCAAAAAAAAAAATCATGTTTATTTCTTGAGACAGTGAGTGTTACCGTCTACTGCTGCTTGATGACTGTTGGGATGAATTGCCCATGATTTTTAAACTCTCAGTTTAGTGTAGACTAGGAATTGCATGCGTTTTGCAACCAAAATTTGTGGCAACTGGTGCCGATGCTGCAGATCCTACTAGCGTGGTAGGGAGGACCGGCGTGAGATATTGCATAGCTCATTCTATCTAAGCATGAGTGGGATGGGAGGGGTGTTGGGATGCAACACATATGAGAGAAAAATACGAGACAAAAATGTTATTGAACAATTGTATTGACGTGCATTGCACGGGCACAGCTACTAGTGTTTAAATAAATTTTGAACTCTCTTGCTCCAAACCCCACTCTTCGATTAACACATTGCGTTATCGCTTACTTATGTTTTCCAGGTAATGTAACATGACTATGTTAGTATGGATCACGTAGCTATTTCATCATAATCAATTGTCGATATTTCTACGTAATTATGAATTGCAATGGTGTTCACTGGACTTATATTTTTTTCAATAAGTTATCTCTCACAATGCATTCTCGCTCATTAAATTTTAAAGATACGAAAACATATGAACTTCCTCTTAAAGAACACATATAATGTTGGAGATATGCCCTAGAGGCAAATAAATAAAGGAGTTTATTATAATATCTCATTAAAGTTTATAATTAGTTTTATATCATGCTAGAACTGTATTAAGAGGAAACATTAATACAGGTGTGGTATATAAACAACCAGGTCCCTGGCATGTATATGGATACGCTAGTTCATTGGTCAACCGATGATTGAGGTTTCCCAATCATGGGCATTTATGCCAATTGACAATGGAGTCATTTCATTGGATGAATGAAAGTGATGGACGTTACCCAATAGCGATTATCACAACGCGATCAAGTCACGAAGTTCACCGTTGTGATGATTAGGAAACGTGGTACTTATTCCTTAGACCGTGAGATAATAATCCTATCACTATCACCGGAGGATGCCTTGACTATATCAACCGTCACACCGTAACAGGGTGATCATAAAGGTGCAGCTCAGATATGCAAAGGTGGTATGTTGAGAAGTATGTATCAAGAAGCGGGATTTGCACCTCCGCGTGACGGAGAGATACTCTGGGCCCACTCGGTGAGTCTTCATCCAAATAAGCTGCGCAGCATATGACTAGGTCATGTGGATGAAAGGTCATGGGAACAAGTTGAATGAGATTTGACCGGTAACGAGATAGAACTAAGCATAGAGATGCTAGATGATCAGATCTCGGGCAAGTCAGTATCGCGATAGCAAAGGGAATGAGAATCTAT
The DNA here is from genome assembly GCA_012064385.1 of Puccinellia tenuiflora. NCBI lineage: Eukaryota > Viridiplantae > Streptophyta > Magnoliopsida > Poales > Poaceae > Puccinellia > Puccinellia tenuiflora. The sequence continues at coordinate 31,575 of QRDG01000246.1, read as the reverse complement.
GTTTATGGTTCAACGACAAAGTTATTTCGTGGAATGCACAGGGGTCATTATGGGCATCCCAGTCCCGCTAATGATCATTGATCGGAGAGAGGTCTCGATCATGTCTGGAGTGTTCCCGAACCGTAGGGTAACACACTTAAGGGTTTGACGACGCTAGGAGATCGTTCTGGTAGTGTTGGAATTACCAAAGATAGGATAGGAGAGAACCGGAAGAGTTCTGGAGAAATCCGAAGGAGTGTCGGAGTGATCCGGAAGGAGTTCAGAGTCACGGGAATTTATATATATGATATGAATATATTAATTGGAGAATTACATATTCATATTGGTGGAAATAAATCCGATAATGTATAAATAATGAATTGGAGAATTAAATATTTATATATTATAATAAATATATTAAATAATAGATAAATATATTAATTGGAGAATTATATATTTATTAATTGATTTAATGAAGGTATTTATTAATTAAAAAAATTAATTTCGAATTTTGGGGCAGCCCACCTAAATGGGCCGCTTTCGGAAGGAAGGAGCCCATTAGGGGGCCGGCCACCAAAGGGAACAAGGGAGGGGCCGAGTTGGGCCTCCTAGCCCTAGTCCGAATTGGAGTAGGAGCTAGGGCCAGCCGGCCGGCCGGCGCACCCCCTCCTCTCCTTTAGTCCCACATGGGGGAGCTAAGGAGGTGGGGAGCCCTCCTCCACCTATATATATGGGTGCCACGTGGTGGTTTTTATTAAGCCAAAAATTGGAGAAAATCCAATAAATCCCACGACACCTTGATACGTCTTAAGCGTATCTATAATTTTTTAGTGATCCATGCTAGTTTTCTAATATTGTCACATTTTTTACTATTACTTATATAATTTTTATGTATTTTGTCGGACTAACCTATTGACAAGATGCCAAGTGCCAGTTCCTTGTTTTTGCTATTTTTGTATTTCAGAAAAGTCACAACAGAAATATCGTCGGATTGCCCTCAAAATTTACGGAGATTTTTTATGCGACGGAAGGCACCAGAGGACCAAAGGGCGACCTGGGGGGGGGGGCACCCAGGGGCCAGAGGCGGGTGGCGGCCGCGACCCCCCTTGGACCCGCGGGTGGGCCCCGCCCCTGCCCCCTGGGCACTGCCTCGGCCCCCTCCGACGCCTATAAAATCCCTTTTGACCTAAAATCGAGAGGTGGCCATTATTTTTCAGAAACTCGACCCCGACACGCGATCACCGAAAACCCTAGTTCGGGGTCCAATCTTAACCTGATCCCGACACTATGCCGGAGGAGAGATCGATCCCGGAGAGCTCTTCATCGCCATGCCTTCCTCCGGGATGAGTTGTGAGTAGTCTCACCTTGGACTACGGGTCCATGGCAGTAGCTAGTTGGTAGTCTCTCTCTTGTGCTTCATGTCTTATGATCTTGTGAGCTGCCTAACATGATCAAGATCGATTATCGTAATGCTATGTGATATGTTTGCTGGGATCCTATGGATTATGAAGTTATGTTCAGATTGTGCATGATTCTTATATGTTGATTTATGTTCTTGCATGCTCTCCGATGTGCGTAGTTACTTTGGCCAAGTGATTGTGTGTATCTCTAAGAGAGGGTATTTATGCTAGATAGTGGGTTCATGCCTCCTTTTGTTCCTGGGAACGAGTGACAGAAACGTCTAAGGGCGAGGGTGTGTTGTTGCTACTAAGGGTAAAACAGCGGTGTTGATGTCTCTTTTGATATTAGTACTGCTTATTTCATGCACTTTACTTAATACAAATGTCTATTGCTTGCAACTTAATACCGTTGGGTGACAGGCTGGATAGCGATCCCACGGTAGACTTTTTAGACAAAGACCAGTTGGACTCAATGGTCTTTGTTCCTTGTCGTTATGCCTCCATAAATATTATCATGTTCTTTATTTCATAGCTAAATTGGGTTTGTGTCATGATCTTGTCAATTGCCTAGCTGTAATTCGTTCACCCATCACATGCATATTTTATTTACTTGAGAGACTCCACTAGTGAACCCCTGGCCCCCGGTCCATCTTTTTACATTGTTTACAACCTCATTTAGTTACTTTTCATCATCATTACTCCACTGGTCACTTTATTTCATCTATTTCATCATACAATTAACCGTTTTGTTTTCTGCGAGACCGAAAAGATTGACAACCTTTCCGCCGCTGGGGGTAAAGTATTTGGTTGAGTGTGTGCAGGTCCACGTCTGTTGAAGGTCAAGCGCCAGAGATCTTCAACATTCACCTCGTTGTTGATTTCAAAGTCCTACTGGTTCGATAAACCTCGGTTCGTTAACGAGGGAAACCTGCTACTTGCTACATCCACGCCTTCGCTTGGGGCACAACCCAACATTGCCATCAACTACGCCATCAACAAGTTTTATGGAACCGTAGCCGGGGAGCACACTAAAGCTACATAAGAAGATTATTCCCCGCCAACTCTTTTATCACCAAACAAGCAGTTTTCTGGCGCCGTTGCCGGGGACTTTGAGCTGCAGCAAGGGGAGTCTCAAACTCTCAATCTCTTTACTTTGTTTTTATCTTGCTTGCTTTATTTCTAGTTTAGTTTATTTTCCTGTTTCAAAATTTTAAAACCCAAAAAAATTAGTGTAATCTTTATTTCAGTTTTGTTTATCTTTTATCCAGTATCTATGTTTCCTTCTAGTTTTGGGATGAAAGATGTTAAGGTAGGAAGTGGGGATGTTGTTGGAAAAGATAATATTGAAGAATTCCTCACTTTCGTTAGCAAACTCTATACTCATGATAAAAGATCAATAGTCGAGCTAACTGATAGCTATGATTCCGCCATATCTTGTTTGGTAGCTCGTCTGGAAAAGAGGTTTGTTAATTTAAATCCTATACTACAGCAAATGTTTCTTAAGCTTGGCAGCATGGAAAGAGGAGAGGAAAAATATTTTGTATTAGAAATTCTTCTCCATGAATTTGATGATATAGTTAAAGAAGCTAGGAAAATATTTGCTCGTTATGGTGCTCTTGGTTCATATCCTAATATTCACTATTCTTTGGATGTTAGGGATGAAAATCTAAGGAAGTACACTCGCAACATGGAGGGAAAGGATAAAGTTGAAATTTCTATACCATTTAAGCTCCTAGGGATGGCCGATGCATTGGAAGACAATTTTGGTTGGATTGCTCCCCAAAACCTATTTGATGAGAGCAGTCAACCAAAGAGAAAGGAGAAGGGTGATTCTCATCCCTATATTGGTAATATCCAATGCATCTATGATAAATTTGCTAGTATTTGCTTGAAAGATGATGATGCCTTTGATCCCGAAAAAACTTGATATTTGGCATTGCGCCTAGCTAAAAGGCGTTAAAGAAAAGCGCTTGTTGGGAGGCAACCCATCTTTTATTTTCAGTTTTCTTTTTGCTTTTCTTGAGTCATGAAGTTATTACCTCTGTAGTAACTTCATTGTATCTTTTTCTTTTGGTTTTTTGTGCCAAGTTTAGCCTCTAATGCATTGAAAGTGCGAGGTGTTGTTTTGCTGTCCAAAAACAGATTATGTGCGCCTGCTGCACGAAATTCCTAAAATCACCAGAATCTTATATTTTTCTGATAATTTTTGAAAGCAATCCTGATGATTTTATATATATTTCGTTAGTTTTAAGTTTTTTTATTTGAGCTGCAGAAGTGCCTCTAAAAATTCAATCTTTACAGACTGTCCAGTTTTGACAGATTCTGCCTTTATTTTGTATTTGCCTCTTTTACCATCGTCCAATGTGAAACTCTTGAGGGAGAGTACCACATTGAGGATTAGTAAACAGTAGCTAATGCTAAATGAAGTTTGTTTGCAATTTGTCCTAAGTTGAACACATGTGCATTTTAATTTATGAGCACTAACCCTCTAATTAAATTATGAGAAGTTTTGTGTGAAGGGAGTTTTTAAGTTCCAAAGGAGAGGAATATGAAGAAATCGAGGATGGATCAGAGCTCAAACTTGGGGATGCCCCATGGCACCCCCCCTCTAAATATCAAGAACCATCAAGAGTCGAAGCTTGGGGATGCCTAAGGCATCCCCTCATCTTCATCGACTATCATAAGGTCGTCTTCGTTGAACTTCGTTTTTATCACTTTACATATTATGTCCTATGCTTGGAGCGTATTTTTACTTTCAGTTTTTTTGTTTGTTTGCTGGTCATATCTTTGTTGAATCCTAGCTTTCTTTGTGTGGGAGAGAGACATGCTCCACTTTTTCGTTTGAATACTCCTGCGCTTCGCTTATATTTTATTGAGTATTCTTAGCTATTGTCTGTTTGCTAGTAAGCTCTCGCTTTTAGCTTTTATCTTGTTTAGAGCTGCTAGTTGTTGTTGTTAGACTCTCTTGTTCTTCACTTATATTTGTTAGAGAGTTGTTTTGGTTGCTTGGTTGATGTGTTAGAACGGTAAAATGCTATGCATGTGATAGTGGTATGAAGTAGAAAAAACCTGCATAGTCTTGTAGATCACTATGTGGATAATTTGATACTCTTCAATTGTTTTGAGATATTAAAATAACCAATGGTTAAAATGTGTTGGTTAATGGTGTTAGAGCTGATTAGTGGAGATGTGCTAGTAAAGCGTGGAGCCGTACGTTTCTGAACTAAACAACCTAAGTCAACAATGCTAATGTGTCATGAATTCTACTAAGTTGAAAATAAGTTCCTAGTGGGTAGTTACTGCAACGGTCGGGGAAGCCAACGGGGCACTTGTGTCGCCGCCACGATCCCTCTCGGGGTGTCTCTAACCATTTGTGGAACATTGAAACTGCTAGTTGTTTGCAATATACGAAATGCATTGTGAGTTTTGGTTTTTGGCACTTCCACTTTCATATTTTGCTAGCCTCTTCGGTGCTTCGCATTGCCCTCTCTCACATTGATATTGGTGCATACTTCGCGAGTACATCCAACTCCGTGGGAGGACTTCATCCTGTTCTCCTACACATAAGCCAACTATCTTTCTCAAAATAGCCACCATACCTACCTACCACGGCATTTCCATAGCCGTTCCGAGATACATTGCCATGCAACATCCATCATTACATTACATGACTTGATGTCGTTCTTCATTACCATATAGTTTGCTTGATCACTGAGTTAGTGTGCAGCGTGGCTTGCCACATGTTCTACATTTTTTCCACACTACGCTCGATCATGCATATCTTCTTTTATACATCATGTATTAGTCTTATGAGTTATGAGTACCAAAAAGTGTGATGATCCATTTGTAATATAGAGTGTTGCTTCTACAGTGAGGTATAAAATAAAAAAAAGAATAAAAGAGCCCAAAGGAGGCCAAATGAGAGAGCATTTAAAAGAGCCAAGGAGGCCAACCAAAATCCAAAAAAATAGAAAAAGAGAGAGGGAGCAACACTACTATCCTTTTTACCACACTTGTGCTAGTAGCACCTACACTTCATTAGAGAGAGAGTTCTCATGTTGTTTTAGTAGTATAACTATGTGGGGAATTAACATTATAGAACTTGGCTTGTATATTCCAAGGATGAGCCTACTCAAGTGAGCTCTAGGTCTTCATGAGCAAGCAAGTTGGATGCACCCCCACTAGTTCCATCGGAGAGCTTTCATACACTTATAGCTCTATGTGCATCCATTGCATGGCAATCACTACTCCTCATACAGTGTCAACTACGGGACTTCCTTCTATCTTGTGGTTACCTTCTCCACTATTGAGCCTTTCTTTTTGACCTTCCAAACCTCCATTATTGTTATCTTTGCCATAACATCATGGTGCCAAAGCCACTTCTTACTTGCACTAGTTGAGTAGACTTCGAAATAGTTGATTTGTGAAGTAGATGGATTAGGATACTTGACTTGAGCTTGGCTATTTCCATGAATAACTAATTAGATGCTTTGAAGAATGATTGATACTTTACATTGGAGACATAATTTGCAATTTCTTCTTTCTAAACCTTATGTATGGTTCCATGTCTCCAGCGCACTTATTCATGAAAAGTTTCTAGCATTTGTTAGCTAGCGTTTGTTAATCATTGTTTGCTTAATGTCAACTATAGACAATTGTTTTGGATCACCTTATTCACATCATGTGCTTTGCGTTACTATCTTGATCAAGATTATGTTGGTTGCATGTCTCATCAAAAATTATTTGTTATCACTTACCTACTCGAGGACGAGCAGGAGTTAAGTTTGGGGATGCTGATACGTCTCAAACATATCTATAATTTTGAGTGATCCATGCTAGTTTTGTTATATTGTCACATGTTTTTACTATCAATTATATCATTTTTATGCATTTGGTCGGACTAACCTATTGACAAGATGCCAAGTGCCAGTTCCCTGTTTTTGCTGTTTTTGTATTTCAGAAAAGTCACAACAGGAAATATTGCCGGATTGCCCTCAAAATTTACGGAGATTTTTTATGCGACGGAAGGCACCAGAGGACCAAAGGGCGACATGGGGGGGCCACACAGGGGCCAGAGGCGGGTGGCGGTCGCGGCCCCCCATGGACCCGCGGGTGGGGCCCGCCCCTGCCCCTGGGCACTCCGACGCCTATAAAATCCCTTTTGACCTAAAACCGAGGGGGCGGCCATTATTTTCCTGAAACTCGACCCTGACACGCCGTCACCGAAAACCCTAGTTCGGGGTCCAATCTGAACCTGATCCCGGCACTCTGCCAGAGGGGAAATCGATCCCGGAGGGCTCTTCATCACCATGCCTTCCTCCGGGATGAGTTGTGAGTAGTCTCACCTTGGACTACGGGTCCATGGCAGTAGCTAGTTGGTAGTCTCTCTCTCTTTTGCTTCATGTCTTATGATCTTGTGAGCTGCCTAACATGATCAAGATCAATTATTGTAATGCTATGTGATGTGTTTGCTGGGATCCGATGGATTATGAAGTTATGTTCAGATTGTGCATGATTCTTATATGTTGATTTATGTTCTTGCATGCTCTCCGATGTGCGTAGTTACTTTGGCCAAGTGATTGTGTGTATCTCCAAGAGAGGGTATTTATGCTAGATAGTGGGTTCATGCCCCCTTTTGTTCCTGGGCACGAGTGACAGAAACGTCTAAGGGCGAGGGTGTGTTGTTGCTACTAAGGGTAAAATAGCGGTGTTAATGTCTCTTTTGATATTAGTATTGCTTACTTCATGCACTTTACTTAATACAAATGTCTGTTGCTTGCAACTTAATACCGTTGGGTGATAGGCTGGATAGCGATCCCACGGTGGACTTTTTAGACAAAGAAGTAGTTGGACTCAACAGTCTTTGTTCCTTGTCGTGATGCATCCATAAATATTATCATGTTCCTTATGTCATAGCTAAATTGGGTTTGTGTCATGATCTTGTCAATTGCCTAGCTGTAATTCGTTCACCCATCACATGCATATTTTATTTACTTGAGAGACTCCACTAGTGAACCCATGGTCCCCGGTCCATCTTTTTACATTGTTTACAACCTCATTTACTTACTTTTCATCATCATTACTCCATTGGTCACTTTTCATTATTTCATCTATTTCATCATACAATTAACCGCTTTGTTTTCTGCGAGACTGGAAAGATTGACAACCTTTCAGCCGTTGGGGGCAAAGTATTTGGTTGAGTGTGTGCAGGTCCACGTCTATTGAAGGTTAAGCACCAGAGATCTTCAACATTAACCTCATTGTTGATTTCAAAGTCCTACTGGTTCGATAAACCTCGGTTCGTTAACGAGGGAAAATTGCTACTTGCTACATCCACGCCTCCGCTTGGGGCACAACCCAACATTGCCATCAACTATGCCATCAACAAGTTTTCTGGAACCGTAGCCGGGGAGCACACTAAAGCTACATAAGAAGATTATTCCCCGCCAACTCTTTCATCACCAATCACACCTACCACCTCTATCGTGGGGTTGTCACGGCAAGTTCTTCCTCAGGGAAGATGAGTTCCGGGGCCATTGATGATCGAAGTACGTAGGAGTTGTTAATCTCACCAAGGGACAAGGATTTACCCAGGTTCGGCCCCTCTTGATCGAGGTAAAGACCTACTTCCTGCTTCTCTTTATTGCTTAGACTAGTTCTCGATTACAAGGTTCCGGCTCCTATCTGGGGAGTCGGTGACTATGGATCTCTCTCAAAGCTTATCGATCTTAGCTCCAGGACCCCGCTTATAAAGGTGGCCGGGTCCCTGGATTTACAGATTACACCGAGTCACACTTGGACACGGAGTCCTACTCTAGGTCTTGTTCTTCCAAGTTAGAACCCCGGGTTGCATTTGGACTCCTTCCTGGCGGGTCCCTTCTTCGTCATGGGCCTTGGTCGGCTTGTCTCCAGTCCAGCCCATGTGACTTGATGCGTGACTCGGCTTTGGCCTTCTTTGGTCTTGGCGGGTCTACTTTTCGGGTCCATGGGCCTACCTATAAAGTATCCCCCCATCAGTAGCCCCCGAATTTATCTTAGGCGTAGCTTTGCGGCTTCCTCTGATTCCTTGGGTCGACTCCTCGGTTCGACTTTCTCCAATTTGAGTCATCAGCTCAGAAGTCGCTTGCTGCTAGCTCCAAGATGAATTCCTGCATAAAATATAACACACACATAAATTGAGTCTATCCTCACCCCTTCTTGAAGTCCACCACTCTTGCCTTTTCATTCGCTGGCCGAGTCTGTTATGGCTCTTGTGAACAAGTTCTGAGGAACTTGACTCTTTTCAATTCTCACTGTCATAGGACTCGCCTTTCTGAGACAAGCCGGCTCCTTCCACTTATGTGACTTTCTTTTTCTTACCATTTCCTGTTTGACTCTTAATCACTGAACCGTTATCCACAGTTTAACCGTGGACCGTTACTGTAACTATCTAGGGTTTTTTCCCTCCTTATAAATCACGTAGGGTAGGGTCCAGAGCCCTCACTTGCCCCTTTCGTCTCCAAATTTTTCTTTCTCCTTGCTCCCCTCTTTCCCGCGCGCCGCAAGCACCGCATGCTCGCCATGGCTCCTAAGCGCGCCAAGACAACTTCCAAGAGCAAGGCCTCCTCGTACAGCAGGACGGTTGACATTGCCGCCGCGGCCGCCGCCACCGCGAGAGCTCCACCGTCCAAGTGCTCGATCTCCGCCGATTGGGGCGGATCTAACGTTACTGCCGAGTAACTCAAGGGGCATCGGCTTGCTGGCCTTCTTCCTTCCAATGTCTAGGCTCGAGCCCCAGGGGACGAGGTGGTGCCCGCTCCCGCGAAGGACGAGATCGTGATCTTCTCTGAGCATCTATTCTACGGATTCACACCCCCGGGTAACCTATTCTTCCGCCAGCTCCTCGATTTTTACAAGCTGCGCATCCACGATTTGGCTCCCAATTCCGTCCTCACTCTATCCAATTTCGTGACTCTTTATGAGGATTACCTCCAAATCAAGCCAGATCTTGACCTCTGGCTTGAACTTTTCTATTGCAACCCCCAGCCCGAAACCTCTGGGGGCCCTCTCCTTCAATGCGGCGCTGTTGCTCTTCAGCGTCGCCTCCACTCTGTCTTCCCAAAGCCTATTTTCCCTAACCGTGTCAAGGACTGGCACAAAACTTTCTTCTACTGCAAGGACACTTCTCCTGCAGATGAGCCTCGACTCCCTCTGTTCTCTGAGGATCGCCTGGAGGCGACTCCTCTTATGAAAGCTAGGTGCCCAGAGGCCGCTCGGCCAAAAGTGGAGTCTTTGATCATCCGGGTTCAAGCTCTTCTATCTCACAACCTGCAAAACATGGACCTCGTACGCTGCTGGACAACCTGGAGAATTGAGCCGCTGAGTCCTAGGACTCGTCTTATTCACATGTACACACGCTGCGTGACTGATGACCTCCGAACAACAGATAAGTTATCAGATGGTCCTGAACTCGATTCATCAAAAAGCTGACCGGGAAGCCAGTGAAGGACCAAGCGCACTTTGGGCTCCAGCCCTTCTGCTCCACCAATCCAGCTCCTGATGTAAGCATTCTACTTTACTGCATTTCTAACTTGCTTTTATCTGTCTCATTTGCTAACTCATTCTCTCTGACTCTTTTGCAGCTAACTGACTCCTTCTGGAAGTCAGCCTCTGAAGCTGGAACTAGAACTGAAACTGAGGCTGAGGTTGAAGAGGAGACTCCTGTCACAGAGCAAACTACTGTGGCAGAAGACGCTGATGATGATGCTGACGAGGAGTCCTCTCAGGAGGCTCCTGCTGAGAATGATGGTGATGATGATGAGGATCAGGAGTCCTCTCCAGAGGCTCCTGTTGTAGATGATACTGATGAGGGTGAGTCCTCCCCGGAGGCTCCTGTCACTGAGCAGGTTCACACGACTTCTAGCCCTGCTGCTGCTCAGCCATCCCCATCTGAAGAGTCCTCAGCTACGAAAAGTCGCTCCTCTTCACCCCAGCTTCCAATAACAATGGGTCTCGAGAGGCCGTCCCCAAGGTACCCCTTCATGAGTCCTCGGATCAACCCGTTCACCCGCTAAGCCTGAAGAATGTGTGCAGAGCGTGATTGCTGCTAGGAAGAGGAAATTGCGATCCGATGGGCCTGCAGAGACTCCTGACCCTTTGCCAGTTTCGCATCAACGGAAGTCGACTTCACCTCCTAGCAAAGACGACTCCTACCACTCTGGCATGTCTATGCCCTCTTCTGACTCTCAGGCCTCCTTGGACCTGGAGACTAACACTGGGTACGACTTCTCTACTTACTTGTACTTATATGACTTCTGTATTTCCTTTTCATTAGATCACGGCTGACTTTTGTCTTTGTCTATTTCAGGGCTCGGCCTTATCTGAAGGTTACCAAGCTTTCAAACATGGCTGATGTCACAGCATCTCGCGGGTCTATCCCTCCGTCGACTTCCCAGACGACAAGCACGAGGACAGGTCCCTCCACACCTGCATCTGCAGGTGTTAACATTACTACAGCTCCCACTATTCCCGAGTCCCCTTCAAGGACTCAGGCGTCGACTCCACTAGGTGGTCCAGCCCTCCTCTGGGACTGGGATTCCAACTGCCATTCCTCAAGCACCTCCGGCTCCTCAGAAGGCGGCTCCTGCAGCCCAACTGAACGACAAGCCAGCCAAGTCTTCTATTGACTATAGTCGACTTCGAGTGGCTGACAACTTGTCCTTCTCTGAAGCTTGGGCAGAGGCCGTGGACTTAAATGATCAATCAGCCAGGCTAAAGGATGACGAACAAGCGTCCCTTAGGTCTCTTCATATGATCCATAACGTAAGCTTTATGACTTCTACCCTTATGCTTTCTGGTCGCCTCCTATTGCAGTAGCCCCCAAGCACCTGTCCTGCGGTGACTTGTGACTAAGATAGGTGCTTTGCACTGAACTTGAACTCAATTGCTGTGTAGAAAAAATTTGCACACTATAGCCCCCAAGCACTGAGTCCTTAGCTCTACTAGGACTCGGGGCTGTTGATTTGCTGACTTGTAAGGTTCTTGGACTAAAAAACTTTTCCACGAGTAGCCCCCAAGCGCCGAGTTGTCAGCCTGCAACGACCTGGAGCTACAAATCAATGTAATTAACTGGTACTTAGCTTGTAGAAAAAATTCTGCTCTGCGAGTAGCCCCCGAGCGCCAAGTTGTTAACTTGTGACGACTTGGAGCTGCTGACTTGTTAACTAGGACTCATGCCTTTTGTTTTTGGAGAAAAATCCGACTCCTGAGTAGCCCCCAAGCGCCAAGTTGTTAACTTGTGACGACTTGGAGCTCATGAGTTCTCTATTTGTCTTGCAACTTCTTGACTTGTAATATCTGACTTGTCAATTCTGACTTGTAATATCTGACTTGTAATATCTGACTTGTCAATTCTGACTTGTAATATCTGACTTGTAATATCTGACCTGTCAATTTTGACTTGCTAGTTCTAACTTGTAATATCTGTCTTGTGCTTGCAGAACCTTGTTGCCAAGATGACGAGGGATATGAAAGAGCTGGAGGACCAGACAGCTGCTAGTGCCAGGTCTGCCCAAGCTGAAAAAGAGCACTCCCTTCAACTTGAAAAGGATCTGAAGATTCTGTCTGCTCAGCTGGAGCAGGTAAAAAAGAGGCTGAGATTGCCAAAAAGACTGCACTGAAAGCTCACAATGAGCTAAAAGCAGTTTATGACACCTGTCGCAAGGGCATTGGAGCCATGTGCCAACATATATTTGGTAAGTTTGTGTCTTTGCTTAATCCCTTTTTGCACTTTTCTGAAGTACTTCTCAACTGGTATTAACTGACTTCTTTCTGTAGGATCTGACTCCCCAAAACTGAAGCTACCTGTTAGCAAGCAACTCCATGAGATGCTAGACCACTGCCATGGACTGCAAGAGGGAGCTCGTGCTGTGTTGAAGTACTTGAACGCTAAGGGCAAGTGCCCCAAAGAGCCTGAACGTCTGGTGGATGAGTTGTCAAGAGCTCCAGGCTATATGCGCCTCTGGAAGCAGTCCTCCTTGAGGAGAGCCGCCATCAGGATCCTTGCCTTAGCCCACAGCTATTACCCTACTGTCTTGGAGCTAGCCTTGCTTACTATGGGGAAACCAGAGCAGCATGAAGATGGTAAACCCTTTACTCAAGATGACTTCAAGGCTGAGGAGAAGTTGGTGCGCCCCTATGCTTGTGAGATTGCCAACAAGATGGACCCTGAGGTATGGGTTCATCATTATGAATTGGAGAACAAAAGGGTTGCTCCAGGGACTCCATCGATTGTAAAATTTGGCCGCCCCTCACAGGACTCAGCTCGTGCCCCTTCTTCTGCTGCACCGAGTTCTTCTACCCGGCGGCTCCTGTGCTTAGCAACCCAACTGGTGCAGAGCCTGTACTGAAGACTCCTGCTGCGCCCACTCCTTCAAGAGTTATCCCTGGTGATGCATAGCAACAAGAAGAGCTAGCTAAGCACATGAAGATTCCCAAAGGTACCGGTTTTCAAACGAAGAAAGTCGCCACCAAGCCTCCTGTGAAGCCGGCTCATGCTTCAGCTGCTCAAATTAAGGACAAATCCCCACCAAGGACTCCTCAACTCCAGCCAAGGACTCCTCAACTCCAGCCAAGAAGTCGACTCCTGCAAAGGATAATTCCCTTGATGATTTTTAATCATTATGTAATGATGTACTCATGGTGTATAAACTTTTAGCTTTTTAACTATTCTTAATTTGTGCCAATCGGCTTGTAATGACTTGCTTAACTTACTGTGACGTTGATATGTCTTATCTATGCAAGTCATTGGTTGGTTCTTATAACCCATCTAATTTTCCACTGATGAATAAGTAGGCCCTGCATGACGTCTCTTACAGTTTGTGCTGACAAGATCCTAACGTCTTATGTCCTTTAGGATTCATAAGAGCCGGAGACGAGTCATGCCTGTAGATTAGCCATATTGTGCAGGATGCATCTGACTTACCAGCGAGAAAATTAGGAAAAGTTCGGCTACTGAGCCAGGTTCAAAGGTCTAAGCTTGACTTTTTTCCTGAAAAGCAAGCCCCCAAGAACCTTGATGATCAAATTTAAAGAACAAAGCGCACTCACTGGGTGACTCGACTAAAGAACTTATATCCACTGAAGCCGGCTTTATTTCCTTTGTCATAATAATTTGATTACATCTAGGCATGGCTCACCGGGCTCTTTGCCTTTCAATTCATAAAACTATTACAATTTAGGTATAGTAAGGACGTAACTGAGCTATGTTCCATGACCTCTTTGCCTCTGCATATGGATCTAGCGTATGAGCTGTGTCAGCTCCTTTACTTTCACTTGTCGGCTCTCGTACATCCATTAGATAGTACGACCCATTGTGCAAATTCTTGCTTATGACGAACGGTCCTTCCCATGGTGGAGATAACTTGTGCATCCCTTCCTTATTTTGGACTATGCGAAGCACTAAATCTCCTTCCTGGAAAGTCCGAGTCCTGATTCTGCGTGCGTGATACCGCTGCAAGTCTTGCTGATAAACTGCTGACCTTTCAAGGTCTAATTCTATTGCTTCTTTGAGTGCGTCCACCGAGTCCTGTCGAGCGAGTTCATTCTCTGTCTCGACGTAATTGGCGACTCGTGGCGAGTCATGGAGCAAGTCGCTAGGCAGGACGGCTTCTGCTTCATACACCATGAAGAAAGGTGTGAAACCAGTAGATCTGTTAGGAGTCGTCCTTATACTCCAAAGTACTGCTGGCAACTCCTCAACCCAACTTCCAGCGGCTCTTAACAGGGGGACTCGAAGCCGAGGTTTAATTCCCTTTAGCAACTCCTGATTTGCCTTCTCTGCCTGTCCATTGGACTGTGGATGTGCTACTGAAGCTAGGTCGAGTCTGATGCTGTTCTCACCGCAGAACTTGGCCATCTCCCCAACTGATAAGTGGTGCCCCATTATCTGTAACGATGCTGTGAGGATATCCAAAGCGTGTTGCTATATTCTTGAAAAATCTCACTGCTGATGCTCCGTCGACTCTGCTGATGGGTTCAACTTCCACCCACTTGGTGAACTTGTCAACTGCTACTAGCAGATGGGTCTTGTGGCAGGGCGACTTTGAGAAAGGACCCACCATGTCAAGCCCCCAAACTGCAAACGGCCAAGTGGTAGGAATAGTTCGAGTTCTTGGGCTGGCACGTGGTCTTGCCTTGCGTACCTTTGGCATCCGTCACAGACTCGCACTATCTTTTCTGCGTCCAGATGTGCTGTTAACCAAAAGAACCCGTGCCTGAAAGCTTTTGACACCAAGGATCTAGTGGATGCATGATGACCACAATCACCTGCATGAATCTCTTGCAGTATTTGCCTGCCCTCCTCTGGAGACACACATCTCTGGTATACTCCAGTGACACTCCTTCTGTACAACTCGCCATTAATGACTGTGTAGGACTTGCATCATCTGATGAGCTGTCTCTGTTTGACTTCATCCTGTGGGAGTTCACCCCTGAGAAGATATGCAAGGTAGGGCTCTGTCCATGCTGGTATCGCCCGTGCTGCTGCCACAAGTGTCGACTCTGGGTCTGGGAAGGCTAACTCCTCCTCTGAAGGCAACTTGACTAATGGGTGGTGAAGCTCATCCACGAATACGTTTGGGGGTAATTTCTCCCGTCGAGAGCCGAGTCGTGATAACGCATCTGCGGCCTCGTTCTTGCGTCTGTCAATGCGATCCACTTGATAACCCGAAAAGAACCCGACTATCTGTTCAACTGCCCTTCTGTAAGCCGCCATGTTTGCATCCTTCGAATCCCAGGTTCCAGATACTTGCTGAGCTACAAGGTCCGAGTCTCCAAAGCACCTAATACGCTTGATATTCATCTCCTTGGCAAGGTGGAGTCCATGTAGCAAAGCCTCGTACTCTGCCATGTTGTTTGTACAATCAAAGTGCAACTGGAGGACATATGCAAACTTATCTCCTTTTGGTGAAGTTAAAACCACGCCGGCTCCTGAGCCTTCTAGCTATCTGGACCCGTCGAAGTGCATTGTCCAATGTTTGGTGCAGGGTGAGCTTGGTGAGGATGTGAAATCTGTCCAATCATTGACAAAGTCGACCAAAGCTTGAGATTTAATGGTTGTCCTAGGCTCATATGTAATATGATAAGGACCCAACTCGATTGCCCACTTGGCAACTCGACCTGTTGCATCTCTGTTGCGTATAATGTCAGCTAGTGGTGCCGAACTCACCACTTTAATTGGATGCTCTTGAAAATAATGCTTAAGCTTCCTACTTGCAAGAAAAACTCCATAAACTAGCTTCTGCCATTGAGGGTACCTTTGCTTTGAATCTGTGAGAACTTCACTGATGTAGTAAACAGGCCTCTGTACTAGGTACCCTTTACCTTCCTCTGCATGCTCCACCACTACTACTGCACTGACAACTCTCTCATTGGCAGCCACATATAATAGCATGGGCTCCTTATCTGTAGGAGCTGCAAGTACTAGTGCTGACGATAGGGTTTTCTTCAAGCCCTCAAAAGCATTGTCGGCTTCTTTGTCCCATAGGAATTTGTCTGACTTCTTCAGGAGTCAGTAGAGAGGACCCGCATTCTCTCCGAGTCTTGAGATGAATCTGCTTAAAGCTGCTACACAACCTGTGAGTTTCTGAACGCTCTTTAGACAAGTCGGCTTCTGCAAGTTTTGAATGGCCTTGATTTTCTCTGGGTTTGCTTCAATGCCTCTCTCTGAAACAATGAAGCCTAGGAGTTTTCCTGCAGGCACTCCAAAAACACACTTTGCTGGGTTGAGCTTCATCTTGTACTTGCGCAAGTTATCAAAGGTTTCTGTCAGGTCTGCTATCAAGGAGTCGGCTTTCTGAGACTTGACAACCACATCATCCACATAAGCGTGAACGTTCCTCCCAATCTGTTCCTTGAAACAGTTCTGTATGCATCTCTGATATGTAGCTCCTGCATTCTTGAGCCCAAAAGGCATTGTTGTATAACAAAATGCTCCAAAGGGTGTAATGAAAGATGTCTTCAGCTCATCCTCTATCTTGAGTCTGATCTGGTGGTACCCTGAATAGGCATCCAAGAAACAAAGTAACTCTGATCCTGTTGTGGAGTCGATGATCTGGTCAATACGAGGCAAAGCAAACGGGTCCTTAGGGCAATGCTTGTTAAGACCCGTGAAGTCATGCACATCCGCAGCTCTCCTGTTTTCTTTGGCACTAGTACTGGATTGGCCACCCACTCTGGATGAAAGACTTCCTTGATGAACTTAGCTGCAAGGAGCCGAGCCACCTCTTCTCCAATGGCTTTTCTACTGTCATCATGAAACTTGCGCAGACCTTGCTTAACTGGTCTTGCATTAGGGTTAACATGTAAGCTGTGCTCGGCGAGTTCTCTCGGGACACCTGGCATGTCAGATGGCTTCCATGCAAAGACGTCCCGGTTCTCATGGATGAACTCGACGAGCGCGCTTTCCTATTTGTCAGATAGATATGCCCCAATGAAGAACTGCTTGGAGGAGTCGCCTGGGGTGAAATCCACTGACTTGGTATCCTGAGCTGACTTGAATTTCATCTTCTCCTCTGTGGCCGGCTTCTTAAGGACTGAGTTGTCCTCCGGATCCATGTTTGCTTTGTAAAATTTCAGCTCCTCTTGAGCACAAGCTGTCTCGGCCATAGCTGCGTCTTCTAGCTCACACTCCAATGCCATTTGTCTGCTGCCACTAACTGTAATGACTCCTGCTGGACCTGGCATCTTGAGCTTCAAGTAAATATAACATGGTCTGGCCATAAACTTAAAGTATGCTGGTCGACCAAAGAGAGCATGGTATGGACTCTTGAGATCTACTACCTCAAAAGGCATAATCTCTGAACGAAAATTCTCCACTGTGCCAAAAGCAACCTCAAGATAGATCTTACCGATGGGCTTGGCTGACTTCCCTGGTACGATTCCATGAAAAACTGTCTCAGTAGGTATTAACTGCCTATCTTGCAGCTGCATCCTCTTGAATGTGTCATAATATAAGATGTTGATACTGCTTCCACCATCCATGAGCACTTTGTTCAATGTGTAGCCCCCAACTTGAGGTGCTACCACCAAGGCTAGCTGCCCTGGGTCGTCGACTCTTGGTGGATGATCTGCCCGACTCCATGTGATGGTTTGCTCTGACCACCTGAGCCACTGTGGGATTGCTGGCTCCACTGCATTAACAACTCTAACTTTTAATTTCTTGGCACGTTTGGACGTGCTTGTTGTAAAGACATGATAACTGCCACGACTCGGGTTCTGTGGCCGAGTTGTGACATAATATTGCCCATTGCCATCATGAAGCTGCTTCGGGTTCTGCTGGAACCCACCCTGCTGGTTTCCTCCTGCTTGAGGCAGGTTAGGATTATTGCCGGATCCTCCACCGTGGTTACCGGGTCCTCCATCACTATTTCCTCTATATACATTATTGTTGCCTCTATTTCCTGGTCCTGGGAACCTGCCACGCTGCAGATCCACACACTATCCCAAGGTATGACCACACTTCCCGTTTCTGGCGTGTTTAGGGCAGGGACTCGCCCAAACCTCCTCTGTGGTTGGCCTACGCCCTTGATATCCTTGAGAATTGTTGTCCTTGCGTCTGACCCCAGTATTTGTGTTAGCTACCAGGTCAGAGTTGTCTCCATATGGCCGTTTGTTACCTCCCTGGTTCTGACTCTGATTTTGGTTCTGGTTTTGACTGTTGCCACCATGTCCTTTGTTCCCCTCCTCCTGATCCTTTGTTTTGTCTGTGGCAGCGTGCTTATTAGCACCCGCCATTATTTCGCCAATCGTAAGAGGAATACCTTGATTCAGGCTCTCCTTCATACGACCCAGCTTCCAACTCAAAGGATTGTAGCTGCAATTTCTCTCCATTGCCATTAGCACTGAAATTGGTGGGAGTCCTTGCGAGGAGTTGATGATCTCCGACACCCGCTTCATCCAATGCCTTGCGGACTCGCCCTTTCTCTGGACACACCGCTCCAAGTCCTCTATGGTACTGAGCTTTTTGCATGTTCCCTGGAAGTTCTGTATAAAAGCCGCCTTCAACTGCTCCCAAGAATTGATTGATCTAGGAGGCAAGTTACGCATCCAAACTTTGGCTGCTCCTTCCATCATAAGGTACATGAATTTGGCGCACAAACTACCTGTGGCATTGCGGATACTCATCGCCATCTCATATGTGCCCAACCAAGAGGTCGGGTCCATGTTGGGTTCATAATTGGGAACTTTGCGCGGCTCCTTGAAGTCGCTGGGGAAGGACTCGGACCTGATGGCATCTGACAGGCACTCTGGTCCTGTTAGTGAAGGAGAAGCACCAGGAAAAGTCACCTCTGTGTGCACCCGGGTCGGCTGAGGCTGGTTAACTGCACCAGCTAGGGCCCTGTCCCTCTCAGCCTCCCGAGCCCTGGCTGCCTCCCTCTCTCATCGTTGTCTCGCTTCATCAACCACCATCTGAGCTCGTGAGGCAGTTGGTATGTTTGCCCTGTTCCTCTCTTGCTCACGACGCCTTGCGCTTGTGGAGTTGGCCGGGTGAGACTCGTCGTGCCGACTCCTTGTACCAGAGTTGAACGGTGTCGAGTGCAGCATACTAGCATCTGGAAATGTTGGATAAAGAGCTTGCCGAATCATTGCTGTCTTCAGCATCTCAATAGCCCGGCGGGTCTCCTGTCCCGCTGGTCCTTCTGGTATCTCGATGTTCTCTCGTCTCATAGTTGCCGCATGAGCGTTGTCCATTGGATTAGAATAATGTCCCTCTGAAGTACGAAACCTGCCAGGTGGAGGTCCCATACCACCTGTTGATCCTCCTCCGACTCTTCCCTCAGGTGGTGGTCCGTTGCCGCCGGGTCCTTCTGGAGGTGGTGGTGGTGGTGGTGGTGGCGGTGCTCCTCCTCCTGCGGCGCCTCCTGCACCTGCTGAACTTCCTCGCCCAGCTCCTGTGCTGAACCATTGGGTGTGTTGAACAAAGCGGTTGGATTTACAATGACTCCATCACACAGGCGACTCCTGGATCTGCGATGCTGAATTGAGGTGAGTTCTTCTTGGCGACTTCGCGCTATCTGGGCCTCAACTTGAACCCGGGCTCGCTCTTCTGCCAATCTGCGATTTGCCTCTGTGATTTCTGCTAGTTGCCTTTCTAATGCAGCACGAGCACTGGCTAACTCAGCCGCCCGTTCAGCTGCGTTGCTTGCATTGATTTCCTTTGTCAACAGACTTGGATCAAACTGATTTCCGCCGTTTCTAGACATGTAGACTCCAACGATGCGGGCACGTACTGGTGACTCCGCATAATCTTCCTCCTCAATACCATACCCAAGCCGATCTTCGAACATGGGCAAGATGGATTCTAAATCGGCGTCGTAATCTGACTCCATACATGGCTCTGCCAGCGACTCCTCCTCATTGTTGATGACAAGCTGCTTTTCTGGTTCGGCGATGATGCCGACTTCTGATGTGCCGACCGATTCTTCGCCGTCGGACTCGACAACGACTGTAGGCTCTGATACTGTTCCACCGAGTTAACACGAAGCCCTGACGTGCAAACCATGCCGACGAACACGTTGATTCCTCCAAAGACAAGCTGATAACCCTCGTCGACTTCATGCATCTCTGAAGTCCAACCGGAGTCATCGATCTCGGTTTCTCCGTGCTCATCAGTGTAGACTCGCCCGATGGCGAGTTTCTCCATGGCCCGGCGAGCGGCTCCCACGATCTCAACTCCACGCATCATAGGCCCCACGGTGGGCGCCAACTGTCGTGGGGTTGTCACGGCAAGTTCTTCCTCAGGGAAGATGAGTTCTGGGGCCATTGATGATTGAAGTTCGTAGGAGTTGTTAATCTCACCAAGGGACAAGGATTTACCCAGGTTCGGCCCCTCTTGATCGAGGTAAAGACCTACTTCTTGCTTCTCTTTATTGCTTGGTCTAGTTCTCGATTACAAGATTCCGGCTCCTATCTGGGGAGTCGGCTCCTATCTGGGGATCTCTAAAAGCTTATCGATCTAAGATCCAGGACCCCGCTTATAAAGGTGGCCGGGTCTCTGGATTTACAGCTTACACCGAGTCACACTTGGACATGGAGTCCTACTCTAGGTCTTGTTCTTCCAAGTTGGAACACCGGGTTGCATTTGGACTCCTTCCTGGCGGGTCCCTTCTTCGTCATGGGCCTTGGTCGGCTTGTCTCCAGTCCAGCCCATGTGACTTGATGCGTGACTCGGCTTTGGCCTTCTTTGGTCTTGGCGGGTCTACTTTCCGGGTCCATGGGCCTACCTATAAAGTATCCCCCATCAGTAATGTCGATGGTTTAGATCAACGGTGAGTTACGGGACTATGTACGCGCGGGCATCGTCGATGTGGGTTAGTAGACGAACGACACGGGAGACAAGATTTATACAGCTTCGGGACCCGGGAAACATCATCCGGTAATATCCCTACGTGCTGTTTGTGGCTAGGTCTTATTCCTTTCATGGTGGAAGTCGCCGATGAGGCGGCTCCTCTATTGTGTATATCGGGCTCTGTCCCGTCTGTCTTGGTTGTGTTGGGTCTATCTAGGCTTGTCTAAGTTGTCCCTCTTGGTGCTCCCGGCTCCTCCTTATAAAGGTGGAGGGCCGAGTTACAAGTAGAGTCCTCTTAGGACTCGGCTAATCTATTACAAGTAGGAAAGGTGAGTCCTTTTCCTATTATGACTGGAGTCGGCTTGCTGGGCTTCCTCCTGATGGGCCTCGTTAGTACTCTTTACGGGTACCCGTGTTCCATATCCACGACAACCTCTCCACCTCTCTCGTACCCGTGGTCCCAAGAAGGACCGCGCACGAGAGGGAAATCTTCCCCGCAGCACGCCGTCGCGCTGCCGGAATTCTGCCAGAAGATCTACTTCCGCAACCTCGGTGGGATCGGAGGGACCGGGAGTCGTCGTCATACACCGTACGTGTGTGAGTACTCGGAGGTGCCATTGCGGCACCGGTCATCGCGCCAGGATCGTCACGACCTTGAGGTCGGCTACAGTTCGACTACATCGTCCACGTTCGCTCTCGAACATTAAATGCTTTCGGTCTACAAGAGGTATGTCACCGGAACCGTCCCGTTACCGCATTACTAATAGATAGATCCTGGCTAGTTTTGGTGTAGCATTAGATAGAAATTTTTTGTTTTCCGTCCGCAAACCCCTTTAGTGGTATCAGAGCCGATCTATGCGTAGTATTACTGGTACGGTTAAAAGTTAAAACACATGTTGAATGTGGGCGTCGATACTATATTTGTTACCCTCTCACGCGCACTTGTTCATACTGTTGGATTGCTTGATGAAGTGGCCCAGACCGACTTTACGCGTACTCTTATGCGAGACTGGTTCCACGATTAACATATGGCTTGCACCATATAAGTGACTGGCAGGTGTCTGTCTCTCTAGCAATGGCGGTATGGCATTTTCAACGGAGGGCCCCGAAAGGGGTGCGATAGAGACAAATATCTTATCGGCGTTGTGGTTGAAGTTCATAGGTAGAAGTGCGGTTCTCTTACGTAAGCCCATACAGCCACGTAAAACTTGTAAATAGATAAAGTAGAGGCATCTAACTTTATTATGCAGGGGCCGAGTGATATGATATGGTATGGTAAGTATTATGCGAAATATTTAGCCGTTATGGTGGAGGCCCCGTAGACCCGGCGCCGGAGCAAGATGGAGATCATGCAGGTGCGCCCCGATGGAGATCTAGGCGCGACACCATATCATATCACATTACATTTGATGTTAATTGTGTGCTTATATTGCTTGTATTAGATATACGACGGTAGTAATATAAGTTAAATCTCTCAGTTTAATACCAATTAAAAGTGTTCTCCCTTAGTATGCACCACCAAGAAAGTTCTCCATTGTGGAGGCAGGCCGTGACGATCGGGTGTCAAACACATTTGCGTTCGCATACGGTGGGTGTAAGCCATATATGCACAACAAGAAACCAAGGTTAAATTGGCAAGCCTAGCATGTACAGACATGGCCTCGGAGCACAAGGGATCGAAAGATCAAGCATGAGTCGCATGAATGTTGCGATCGACATTGTAATGTCCACCTTTGCAGTCATGCAGCCGGCCGTGACGATCGGGGGTTGTATGGTGAATAAGGATCGTGTAATCATTAAGACCGTTTTGAGAGATGATTGTCTTAGTGGAGTTATTTTATAATGCGATTATAATTGAACTCATATTATAAACTTTATTTTAAAATCGTCTTTGCAAAAATCCTTGTAGACAATGGCCTTCGACTTTAGCCCTTTCATTTTTGGTGAAAATCTCCGCCTCGATGGGTCCAACTTCACTGGATGGTACCAGCTTCTAGTAGATACCCTTGAAAATAATTTTTTGCTCTACGTGATAGAAGAACCACTAAGAGATCAACCCGATGATTCTGAGGGTGAGGATGCCTATGAGAATTGGCGTGACATCAAAGACACCTATATGCGTGTTGAGTGGCTGATGCGTTCCAGCATGACTTATGACTTAAGGGTGCAGTTTAGTAACACCCGTGCCGACGATATTGTTAGAAGACTTAAAATCCTCTTCGCGGCACAAGTCAGAGTTGCTAGGTTCGAATGTCTGGATGAATTTCTTTCAACCATGATGGAAGAAAAGACATGTCTAGATCTGTCGGCACAGTGGAAACCAGGGTACCACGAGCCGGCCTGCCAGGGCCCACAACATTCTTCAGAAGATTTTGCTAAGGACCAGGCTCTCCAAGCCTGGCGAGCCTTGCAAGGGTTTTTCCCTCGCGAGGGACCTCTCCTCCTCGCCAAGGGTTTTTCCCTCGGCGAGGGACCTCTCCTCGAGAGGGCATCTCGGATGCCACCTGCAAATTCTGCTAAGGACCAAGCCGAAAGACTCGGCAAGGCCTTCAGCCTCGCGAGGGTTCCTTCCTCTCGAAGCTAGCTCTGCTTCCGCGGCAGAGCGCACATGGGCTCTGCACCCTCCGCAGAGTGACGACCACGCCAGCGCGCGGTGACGGCAGCACCACAGTTGCCATTCTTATAGTAAAGGAGTCCACAAATCTGCACCAAGCAAAGGAGCCCCAAGGATTGCCACTTTGGTGATAAGGGAACCGCCTGCAGCGACCTCCAAGGGCGACGTCACCGTGGGACCCATCCCACCTCCGTAGCGCCAGCCCGCCGTCCTGGTTGGACGGTGGCTTTTCCAGCTTTGGTGACGCCGCCCCCTGCCGTGGATCGCGTCCATGGGCTTTGCCTTTATGGTGGACTCTACCTTTATTGTGCACCGCACCTCCTCCTTCGTCGCCATGTGGTAGGCCTTCCCGCCAAGATGTTTTGGGGGAAGAGGCCCGAGACACCTATAAAAGGAGGGGGAGCACGTTCGGGCAGAAGGTTCATAATCTTAGAGCTTAGACCAAACCCTAGGTTCGACTCTGAGTTCTGGTTCGATCCCGGTTCACACTTTTCTCTAGTTCTAGGGTTAGCCATTGTAGCCACCTTGAGCTCGCCAAGCTCGCTCTGTACTAGAACCTCTCAAAGCAAGTGCAATACAACTCGAAGCAGGACGTAGGGGTTTTACCTCACCTAGAGGGCCCTAAACCTGGGTAATACTATGTGTCCCTCTCTACAGTGCCTTCCCGCGACGATCCAGGCGAGCACCATCGCCGTGGCACGTTGAGGGTTGTTTTATTCCGTGTTCAGCCCCTTACTCGATCCTTCGTGAGACACACCCAGTTCCTAGGACAATTCTCCGACATTTGGCGCGCCAGGTAGGGGGCTGAGGCGCATCTTCAACCTCGACACCGCCATGGCCGGCTCTCGCGCCGAACGACTCGCCCGCCGGACGGCCAGCGCCGCCACCGCTCCCGCTGGCAACCCGCGCGGCCGCCCGCACGGAAGTGCTGCTCCGGAGCGCCGCATCGACCCCGAGCCCCGCGTCGAGCACCCGGAGGACGACGACATCGACCACGCTGAGGATGACCTCGGCGAAGAGGAGGCCTCCTCCCTGCACCCGTCGCGGGACCGTGCTGCCTCCTCGCTGGGCCGCCCTGCGCCCAGCCCGGCGACTGCGCTCCTCATGGCGCAGGAGCTGCTGCAGTACCGTCCCACGCCGGAGGCCCAGGAAGCCTGGCTCAACCGCCTCTCCGAGCTCGTCGGCGCCGCTCGCGTCGCCGCTCCTGCACCGTCTCGCTCGCTGGTCCTCTCCGCACGCGCAGGGGACATGGCGCACGGCGCGCCGCATGCTCCTCCTCGTCACCCCGCGCCTGCTCCAGCTCCACCGGTTCCACCGCAACCTGCTCCAGCCGGGGCTCCTCCTCGCGATAACCACGCTGCATCGCACGCGTCGTCGCCGCACGACTGCCAAATCGTGCAGCGAGCCCCGGAGGACGCACGCGTGAGCATCGAGCGCAACCAGGATCGCCACAACCGCGCCGTCCATGACGTCGCCGCCGCAGGGCGCCACCTCCGCGCCACCCTCGCCAACGGCACGGTCACCTACGGCACGACGGCCGCGTTCACTCGCAGCCTCCGTCGCGTCGTCTGGCCGGTCAAGTTCCGGCCGGATCTTCCTCCATGCTACGACGGCAAGAACAACCCCCTGGAGTTCCTGCAGCTCTACACTCTGGCCATCCAGGCCGCCGGGGGCGACGACAAGGTCATGGCGAACTGGTTCCCCATGGCCCTCAAGGACTCCGCGTCCTCGTGGCTCACCAACCTCCCCGCCGAGTCCATCAACACCTGGGAGGACCTCTGCCGGTGCTTCGTCGCCAACTTCAAGGGCACGTACGAGCGCGGCCTCACGTGCAACGATCTCCGCGCCGTGCACCAGAAGCCTGGCGAGACCCTCCGCAAGTACATCCAGCGCTTCAGCCAAGTGCGCAACAAAATCCCCAACGCCACCGACGCGCAGGTCATTTCGGCCTTCCAGGCTGGGGTCACGGATGTGCGGATGCTCGAGAAGCTTGGCATCCACGACAACATCACCACCGTCGTCAAGCTTTTCGACTTGGCGGACAAGTGCGCCAAGGCTGAGGAGGGCCGCTTGTTCGTCAAGAACAAGCCAGGGGACCCCACCGAGGGGTCCAAGAAGAAGAAGAAATCCACCGAGAAGCGCAAGACCACTGCGGTACTCGCGGCTGAGCCTGACGCAAAGCAGCCTCATCAAGCTGCCACCCCTGCCGCAGGACCCGAGAAGAAAGATGATCGTCCCTTCTGCATCTACCACAACAGGCATTCCCATGCCACCGAGGACTGCTACGACCTCAAGAGGCTTCGCGAGGCTAACGAGCGGCAGCAGGGCCGCGGAGGCCGCGGCGGCGGCCGCGGAGGCCGCGGCGGCGGCCGCGGCGGCCGCGGGGGCGACGCTGGAACAACAACAACTACAACGACAACTACCAGCAGAACCCCTAGGCCAATGCCGTCCAGCCCGCGAACGACAACCTGCCTGCCGAGACTGATGAGGGCTACCAGGTGCCTTGCGGGGCCGCTTGCATCCTCGGCGGGGCTCAGGCCCCCAGGTCCAACCGCCACTTCAAGCAATTCGCTCGTGAGGTCGCGGTAGCCCTTCCCGGGTTGAGGCCTCCAGGCCCCTCAAGTGGTCCCAGTGCCCCATCACTTTCGACTCTAGCGACCACCCCAAGTCCACCTCAACTGTTGGCACCATCCGCTGGTCTGCACTCCCACCATCAACAACATCGTCGTCTCTAAGACGCTCATTGATGGGGGTGCCGGCCTCAACGTCATCTCTGTCGAGACTTTCGAGAAGCTGCAGGTGCCCTACGAGCGGCTCATGCCCACCAGGCCCTTCTCGAGGGTGACAGAGGGTCTTACCACCCCTTTGGGGCAGGTGAGGCTCGCCGTCACTTTCGGCACCCAGGCCAACTACCGCATCGAGCTGATCGATTTCGACGTCGCGCACATCGGCCTGCCCTACAACGCCATCCTCGGCTACCCCGCCCTCACCAAGTTCATGGCGGTGACCCACCACGCCTACAACCTCGTCAAGCTCCCTGGCTCGGGTGGCACCATCGTCATCCGCGGCGTGGTCTCGGACGCCCTGTACGCTGCGCAAGCAGCCTACAAGGCTGCCGCGGTGGCGTCACCCGCTGACGAGGATGAGGAGCCCCTCCCGAGGCCCCCCACGAAGAAGAAGCAGCTGTTCTCTCAGGAGAAGGCCGTGACAAAGCAAGTGCCTCTTGTGGCAAACGGCTCGGGGGCTAGCGTCACCATCGGCGCCAACCTGCCTCCCAAACAGGAAAGCGCGCTCGTCGCCTTCCTCAGGGAAAACTCTGACATGTTCGTATGGACACTGTCAGATATGTCCGGAGTACCGAGGGAGGTGATCGAGCACCACTTAGCCGTGTGTCCAAACGCACGCCCTGTGAAGCAAAAGGCGTGGCGCCAGGCGCCAGAGAAGCAAGATTTCATCGTCAAGGAAGTAGAGAAACTGAAGAAGACCAGCATCATCAAGGAAGTGGTCCATCCCACTTGGCTCGCCAACGGTGTGGTCGTACCCAAACACACCGGAGGAAGACGCCTCTGCATCGACTTCACCGACCTCAACAATGCCTGCCCCAAGGACACCTATCCCCTCCCGAGAATGACCAGATCGTGGACTCCACTGCCGGCTGCGCGCTCCTCTGTTTTCTGGATGCCTTCTCTGGTTACCACCAGATCAAGATGGCGAAGGAGGAAGAGGAGAAGACAGCATTTCTCACCCCTTGTGCTGTGTTTTGCTACGTCTGCATGCCCTTCAGCCTGAAGAACGCCGGCACCACTTTTCAGCGCCTCATGAGGATCGCCTTGGGGGCTCAAATGGGGAGGAATGCAGAGGCCTACGTCAACGACATCGTGGTCAAAACCCGCGAGGAGGACACGCTCATCAAGGACCTCGAGGAGACCTTTGCCAACCTGCGCAAGGTAAAAATCAAGCTGAACCCCGCTAAGTGCATCTTCGGGGTCCCTTCAGGCAAGCTCCTCGGGTTCCTGGTGTCTCATCGCGGCATTGAAGAAAACCCTAACAAGATCAAGGCCATAGAAGAAATGCAGCCTCCTCATCGCCTCAAGGACATGCAACGCCTAGCGGGATGTATGGCCAGCCTTGGCCACTTCATCTCCAAGTTCGGCGAGAGGGCGCTGCCATTTTTCAAGATCATGAAGAGGTCTGGTCCTTTCAAGTGGACCCCTAAAGCAGCAAAGGCCTTTGAGGACCTGAAGAAATACCAGGCGAGCCCACCCATCATGGTTGCCCCACGCCCTCGCGAGCCTCTGAAGCTCTATCTTGCAGCCACTCCTCAGACGGCAAGCGCGGTCTTGGTGGCTGAAAGGGAAGAGCCAGTCCTCGCGAAGCAGAACTCCGCCTCGCCAAGCCCAGAACCACCCGACAAGGAAGCAACCTCGTCAAGCCTCCAGCCTCATGCCGAGCCTCTACAAGTGGGGCCTCAAGAAACCCTCGCCGAGGACTCCACCGAGCCTCGAGAGGAGCCGACCGCTGCCACGCCAACAACCACCCTCGTCGAGCATCCCGTCTATGCAACGCCCCGACCCCGGAATTATACAGAGAGGCTATGTAATTGGCACAACCATCAATGTATAAAACAAGATCGAGACTTGTGGAACAGAACTGGCATAAAGCATGACTCTACGACACAAAACATATAGCAACTCATATAACGAGAAGAATACAAATATTACAAGCAAAAGGATCACAGATCCAACATTTCAACAAGCGGAAGCGGGTAGTGTTGTCTAACAACAAGAAGCAAATATATGGCCTAAGAGGCCTGCAATAAACATCATCCCAGCCAGCTTGTTCCACGGTCCCAAGCTGCCACCTGGGAACCCCAGACTAGTAGTCGACGTCAACGAAGAAACCACCTAGCGGCTCGGTGTCGTCCTCCTCTGAAATACAAAATCATAGAGGCAGCAAAGAGAGACTGAGTACGATGTACTCGCAAGTTTAGTAGGGCGATATAGGCCCAATGACTGATGGAGGCTCTAAAGCTGTATATGTAGTTCTTTTGCATAAAGCTAACTTTCATAAACCAAAACTTAAAAGACACATGGCATTCGTCTACTCAGAATATTTTTATAAAGGGGGTAAGAGAGTATCATTATCATCTTCGGTTCTCGGCGAACCGACTTGCAACCATCACCACTCATCTCACACAAAGGCACTCCCTCGACTCACCCTCGAGGAAATGAACCTTTATCACAAGTTTATTATGCAACCTCTAGCTGCCATATCAATTAGGTTAACGTTGTCTATGATCTTATATCCGATACCAAGATTGTCCATAACCGTGGACACGGCTTTTCGAAAAGATTAACCCTGCAGGGGTGTACTAATTTACCCATTGGTACCGTCCGGCTCACCTGAGTGGCCCTCTTCCGGGGAAGGCCGGCAAGCGGGCGCGGTTAAACCTTTACCTCACGTGAGAATATCCAAGAGTCATCTGTGGCCACAGGACAGGCTCAGCGCTCTCAGCGCCCTGCCCCATCGCCACGCCCTAAACACAAATCCTCATCAACATCATCTTTCCACTCACACGCAAATGGAAAACCGAACTAGAGGACCCTTGGATACGCCCGCATAAGTTATTCGGTCAGTAAGGCGCCCATACACCCACCAATGGCAGCACGCTCGTCTTGGTTCAAGAGGTAAAGAACTCGCACCTAGGGGCTAGAGTGAGGCAAAACACCATCCCCGATGGCAACTCACCCAAGCCATCTTAGCATTTTAATTTAGCATCACATTTATCCACCATGCCCGAACCATTCCATCAACATCAACAAGTATGGAATTCAAAACGGACATAACTAGTATCTCCACTAAGTATTTCTAAGCATGGCTAAGCATAGCTAGCATATGAATACAACAATTCTAAATTATCTCGGCCAACACTTCAACCCTAGGTTTCATAGGTAGGGATACATGTGATGGCTCGGGGAAGAACATGCATTCATAGGATATTCTAATATTTACCAAAAAGACATTTGAACCGCATGCAATAGTATGGTGGATAAAATAATTTGATAAAATCATAGGATGCTAGATGCCAAGAAGGTTAGGTTATCTCCTTGCCTTGCTGCCGGGAAGCGTAGTACTGCTCGTCGGGGTAGGAGAGGGAACCCTCGACTCCGGAATCTATCGATACCCAAAAGAAATACAAAGCACACATAAATCACAAGAACACAAGATGCAATGCTCAAACACATGATGACATGTCCAATTGATGCAAGGATATTATCATTTAATTTAATTAACAAATTAAATGGAGCTCCAAATAATTAGTGCAATCATTTGGAAACAACCCCATATTTATCTTAGTGGCCACATTACTTATAAATTAGTACTTTATTAGAGAAGTGGCTCAATATGCATGAACATGATATGAATGGGTAGGATTTGTCATTCCGAACAATTTGATACCTTATTTGAAATTTTTCGGAGCACCGATGAATGAATAGCAAATTAATTAATTAATTGAATTTAATTCCTTAATCAAATTATGAGTAACATCAAATAAGAATTTGTGATCATGATGTGATAAGTGCATTGTTTGATTGCAAAAGAAGTGTTGATCACATGGTTAGTCAATTCATAATGTTTGGATAAATATTTCTCAAGTTATGAATTTAACTAATTTGGTATTAATTAACTCATTTTAAGGATTCTTAAATAAACAACAAGATTATAACTTCAAAAGACAATTACAATTATTCTATCTTGTAGAGTTTATTTTTCTGAACATTTTGAAATTTGATTTGTCGAATTTGAAGCATTTTTCAAATTGTTATCGATTATTTAAAATTTGTTTCACATAAAAAGGAAAACAAAAACCCCAGACGGGCCAGCCTCAAGCCGGCCAGGCCGGACAAAAGGCTGGGCAGGGACCCGAGTGGTCGGCCCAGAGCCGGCCCAGGCTGGGCAACCGGCCGGGAGTGTGGTCGAAGCGGCCGGCCTCGTGCCGGCCCAGGCCGGGCAGGCAGGCCGGGCACCTGCCCGAAGGCTCCGGCCTCAGGCCGGCCCAGGCGACGGCCAGGCCGGGCAGGCAGAGCACGTCGGCACCGGCGGCGACCGGAGGGCGAACGGCAGCGAGGGGAAGAGAAGGGAGGCGGGGAGGAGGGAAAGGAGACGCGGGCCTCACCAGGGAGTAGCTGGCATTCTTAGTAGCGGCCGGGGACGACCACCGCGGCTGGATTCCGGCGAGGATGGGATCGGCGGGTGGAGGACGGACGCGCACGGTCGAGCACGATTTGCTCGACCCTGAGCCTCCCAGCTAGCGCGAGTCGGTGGAGGAGGTAGAGGACGATGTGGAGGAGGAGCAGGTGCGTGTCGATCTGCACGGGGCGCACCTAAACCACGGTGACGGCGCTCGGCAACTGGCGGCAGTGGGAGGAGCTCGCGAGGGAGAAGAGGGGAAGCAGGTGGGAAGAAAAGGGGGGGGGGGGGGAAGGGATGCGGGGGAGCTGGCGAATGCGTCGGCGTGTCCATGTCCACGGGGGCACGCCAGGAGGGAGTGGGGGGCGGCGGCATGGGGCGCCCCGGCATGGCGCCAGTGCCTGAAGGCACTGTGGCGACAGGAGGGAGATGGCCGGTTTGCAAAAACCCCCCTGGAACTAGTTTCTTTAATTGCAACCCAGTCCAACAGCAACTTAGGCGATTTAAAAGAGGTGCTTAAGCATTATGTAAAAACCTGCAAAAATTCATGTGGGCTCCACTTAGCAGTTAGAGCCTCCACAAAAATTTGTGTTGCCAAATAAAATGTTTTGGACCACCTTTGTTCACAGGCTCTAATTATAGCCATTTTTGATAAAATGCAATATGTATTTATTTGGAGCATTTATATATTTCCAAAAATAGTGGAATTAAACATGGAGGCTCTCGCAATAATATTGAAACTCCCCATGATTTTAGTTTGAATTTTTGGATAGCTTAGCTTGGTTCCAAAAATAGAATTGTATTGAACCAAATTGAAATCTCAAGTTTATTTATTTGCTTGTTAATAATTTGCCTTTACCAATAGTTATAATTGGTTGATTGAAACTTCCGGAACAAATTGGAAGTTCAACTTTATTTGGTTTCAACAATTTGAGCAATTTATTTGGTTTGAAAATTTTGGGAAGGGTTTTGCTTCCTTTGTTTTAAATTTCCAAGTGTTGCTTTATTTTAGATTAGCAATTTAAATGGATGCCATGATGCAATGCAAATCAAAAAGTGAAAAT
>QRDG01000245.1:1689701-1775476 GCA_012064385.1 Puccinellia tenuiflora | reverse complement strand
GAGAGGGAAGCAGCTCGGTCGGGAGGAGAAAAATGAGTGATTGGGGATAGGGGAAAATGCGGCTAGCTAGGGTCGACGCTTCACTTAACACTTCACGGTCTACCGCCACTGATACCGGCTCCCTGCCACTGATGTGTGATGATGATAGCATAGGTGGTACCCCAAGCGAAGGTGTGGATGTAGCAAATAGCAGTTTTCCCTCAGTGAAGAACCAAGGTTTAATCGAACCAGTAGGACTTTGAAATCAACAACGAGGTGCACGTCGACAATCTCCGGAGCTTAATCGTCAATGAGCATAGACCTGCGCACACTCAAACAATTACTTTGCCGCAGGAAGGTTGTCAATCTTCCAGGCCTGCTGAAAACAAAGCGGTTAAAAGAATAGTGTAGTGGATGAAATATGGAAACGAACCAGCGAGCAAATGATTATGAGAAGCAAGTAAACGGTTGTAATCGATAGAAAAAGATGGACCGGGGGCCATGGGTTCACTAGTGGTGTCTCTTTATAACATAAAATACCCATATGATGGGTAAATGAATTACAGCTAGGTAGTTGACAAGATTATGACACAAACTTAATCTAGCCAAATCAAAGAGTTCATGATAATATTCATGTAGGCATCACGACAAATAACAAAGACTATCATTCAACTGCATCTTTGTCTAAAAAGTCCACCTAGGGATCGCTATCCAGCCTGTCACACGTCGGTATTAAGTTGCAAGCAACAAACAATTGCATTAAGTAAAGCGCATGATGTAAGCAATATTTATAATCACGTAGACATAAACACCGCTGTTTTATCCCTAGTAGCAACAGCACACCCTCGTCCTTTGACATTTCTGCAACTCGCGCCCAGGCATAAGGTGGGGCATGAACCTACCATCTAGCATAAAATACTCTCTCTTGTAGATACAAGTAATCACTTGGCCAAAGTGAAAGAGCATGGTTGCCCCCATATGTTGTTTTGGTAATTAATGACAATCTTTATGGACTAATGTGTGCTTTGAGTTATATTTGCAGTGTTGGTCCGTATGGAATGCTTGAACTCCATATGTTGGAGTCGAAGCTAAAAGAAGAAGATTATATGTTGATCAAGGCTAAGTGCAAGTTGATCAACATACAAGATAAGGTGTTGGTCCGAATGGAATGCTTGAACTCCATATGTTGGAGTCGAAGCTAAAAGAAGAAGATTATATGTTGATCAGGCTAAGTGCAAGTTGATCAACATACAAGATAAGGGCAAGTGAAGATATGCGAAAGAGTGTCTCTCCCATTTTGGTGTATGGGGGAGCAATATGCGAGGCTTCACCGAGCGGAGCGTAATCAAGAAAGGTGATCCACTTGAGAAGAGATCAAGATCGTTATCATCTAGCTCAAGTGGAATGCGCAAGGCAAGGTATGATCTTGATAGGGTTTCTATTTTACCGGTCTCGTCGTGTAATTGGGAGACCGGATTTTAGGATAGGTAACCGTACTATCAAGAGGGGCTCTCAAGTGAGCTTTAGCATATCGGTCGTAGAGCTCAAACCTTTGCATCCTTGCATTCTTGCAATCATCTTTATTGGTTCTTATTTGGCTCTTATCGTGGTGTGGTCTTGGTACTTGTCGTGCTTGTCATGACAAGACCAAGTTCACCGAAAACAGATTTCATTGCATCATCTTTATTGGTTCTTATTTTGTCTCTTAGCATGGTGGGTCTTGGTGCTTGTCGTGCTTGTCATGACAAGGCTAAGCTCATCGAAAACGGTTTTCATATGCGTCTTCCATTGCGTTTTCGATATTAGAATATTGTCGGTTTGTCCTTGAGAAATTATTCACACATACATGTGTTGAGAATTTATCTCTTAATTGTTTTCAAATATTTCCAAGGATATCTACTATCATCCTCTTTCCAACAAAATTGGTTTCACCTCTTCCGAACTTCATTTGCAAAAGATATGACGGTTCCGGTTTGCAAGAAAGAGGTTTAACCTTTCCTCATTTTATATATAATATATTATTGGACTATGATGTTTTTCTGCATAATCTTCTAGTCTTGTTGTGGTGATTCCAACGAGTCCAAGATTATCGAAAACGGAGTCCGGATACAAAAGTTATTGCATTTCCGGTATCGGATGTTTTATAGACAGAAAAAGAAAAGAAAAGAAAGAAAGAAAGAAAAAAGGGGAAAGGACATTCCCAGCATGGCCCGGGCATGTCCGGACCTTCTCAGTTGCATGGCCGGCCATGATGGCCGGGCCAGGCCGGTCTGGCCTGGCTCCTCTGTCCTGCCACGAAAATTGGCCTAACGGCCATATTTGGCTTCCCTTTTTAAGGGGTCTTCTTCCCCATTTCATCCCTAACCTTTGCCAACTTCTTGAGCTATTTTTCCCCTCCATTGTTGACCCTCTTGAGCTTGGCTATCTCTTAATCCCTCCAATAGTTCTTGCTAGTTTTTGAGGAAAAGAGAGAGGAGGTCTAGATCCGCGTTTCCACCGATCGATTTCTCCTCTAAGTGAGGGGAACTCTTTGGATCTAGATCTTTGGAGTTTCTTGGTGTTTCTCCTTGTTCTTCCTCTCAAATCCCTCCCAAGCATTAGTTGCTTTGGTTGGATTCGGGTTGGAAGAACTTGACCACTTAGTGTGTTCTTTCCATTGCATCGGTTGCATCGGTTTGAGTTCTCCACGGTGATTCGTGATTCGTGGAAAGTGAAGTTGAGAAGCTTGTTACTCTTGGGTGCTTTGGTGCCCTAGAGCTTGTTCCTCTAGGGCACGTTGGTACCCTAGATGGTTGTTGATTTCTCGGAGTCTTGGTGGCTTACGGGATTTGTGGGAGCCTCCAATTAGGTTGTGGAGGGAGGCCCAACCTTGTTCGCTTCGGAGCTTTGGTAGCTACGAAGACATTGCCGGGAGCCACCAATTAAGTTGAGGTGTGTGCCTCGTCCTTGGGCATCGAGTCTTGGTGGCTCGGTGCATTTGGTGAAGACCCTCCAACTTGTGGAGTGAGCTTCATCCTTGTAAAGGTTCTAGTTGTCAACCTCAACGACAACATAGTGACAAGTGCCTCGCCACATTGGTGGTAAGACACAACGGAGATACGGTGTGCCATATCAAGGCTATTCGGTGTTTCACATTGGTGAACACCGCGCCGCTCCAACGGAGACTAGCTTCCATTGGGAAGTGAACTTCGGGATAAATCATCGTCTCCAAGTGCCTCGGTATTTCTATACCCGAGCTTCTTACTTATGCTATTTACTTTGT
Source organism: Puccinellia tenuiflora (assembly GCA_012064385.1). Lineage (NCBI taxonomy): Eukaryota > Viridiplantae > Streptophyta > Magnoliopsida > Poales > Poaceae > Puccinellia > Puccinellia tenuiflora. The sequence continues at coordinate 1,772,235 of QRDG01000245.1, read as the reverse complement.
GATAGACATCGAGCTTAAAGTCATATATCTTGCTATCACCTAGTTGATTATATTGCTTAGCATAAGTGTTGGTGCACATAGGTGAACCTAGCTAGTTTAGGTTTTGGCTTGATAAATTAAACGTTAGTTTTATTCCGCATTTATTCAAGCCTTAACCGTAATAATTTTAAATCGCCTATTCACACCCCCTCTAGGCGACATTCGTGTACTTTCAATTGGTATCAGAGCAGGTTCTCTCTTTATAGGGCTTCACGACCTAGAGAGTAAAGATGTCATCTAGTGGTTTAGTGCATAATGCCTCTTTAATATTCGATGGCACTAATTATAATTATTGGAGAAATCGCATGCTAAATTATTTTAGGGACATTAATCCATATATAGAGCAAATTCTAGATATGGGTTTTTTCTGTAATACCCCAGCTTTTAGCAACCAATGAAGGGTAGAAGTATGATTTTGTGCATCTGCATGCATGCATCTGAAAAATCCGAATATATTTTTCGCAAAATAAAAACCTGGAGGGATTGGAGATCATTCACCCTCATGAATAGAGTTTAGCTCATCTGAGGTGAATGTGATAATTTTGACATGACCTCCAGGCATTTTTATCGGTTGCGGGAAATCAGATCCAAATTGGAAAATACAAATGATATTAAATTGGTAAACTTATTAATTTTGAATAATGAAGTTATACATGTTTATACTTTTAAGCAAACAACTCACAAATAAATACTAGGGTATAATTGTGTTAACACCCATCCCAACTTTGTAATATTTTTAAGTAATTTATCAAGTTCATGGCATGTATTGCTTTTGAACATAAGAACTTGGTTGTATCTAAGATTAATGTGAACACATTTAAATGACCAAAACATCTTTTTTTAAATGTGACCTAGGTGTTCCAAAAATTCAAAATAAAAATACGTGGAGCTTCTCTATAATATTAGAAGCATCCATGATTTTTTCTATGATTTTTAGACTTGTCTAAAGCCTTAAAAAAATGCAGGAAGTTTCTGTTATAAATATTTTCTTAATTATAGAAAAACCCAGGGGGTTATCTGCAAAGTTTCTTTTCTTCTTCCTTCGCGGCCAGAAGGACGAGGCCGACACCGCCGCGCCACCTCCTGCCTGCTTGCCTCCTTGCGGGATAAGACCCCGGGGAGACGTCCCCATCTCACTCTCCTCCTCACCCCCTCGCCCCTCTCTCTTTCTTCCTCTCTCTGGCAGCAACGAGCTCGCAAACCCTAACCCTAATCCGCTCGTTCGCCGACACCCTTCCACATCGCCGGCGAACGGTGGAGCTCCGCGGCCGGAGACCTTGTCTATCGTCTTCGCCTCGTCGTCCTCTATGCGGTGGTGCCACGCGCGCGTGCTGGGAGGGACCGTAGCCGTGGAACGCGACCGGCGTCCATCATAGCCGCCGCCGTCGTCGACCCAGATTCCGTCGCCGTCGTTGATCCTCCGGCGCTTAAACCTTGTCCGGCAGCCTCTGGTGAGCTCCTCTTTCGTTTGCCCCTTTATATTTCATCGATTGCATCCCGGTTCGTCGAATCGCCGTCGGCCGTAGTGCGCCGCCGCCGCACGTCATCGCCGCCGTCGTTCCGGCGACCAAAAAAGGGGCGGCGCCGCCACCCTTTGGTTCATCTCCGTCCCGCGCGTCTGGTACGCTAGTTCCCCTCGGCCGGGGAGGCCGGAATCGGCCGGGCCGTTGCCGACATGGCCGCTGGCCATGGCTGCTGACGTCAGCCGACGTCAGCACGTCATTATCCCTGATTTAAATGATAAATCTCTGACAGGTGGGACCCGTTGTCAGAATTTTAATCTTTTCCAGTAATTCCAGAAAATGATATAAAATTGTAAATTCAATAACTTTTAATTCCTAAATCAGAAAATTACAAATAAAATATCAAAATGATCAGAAAAATAAAATCTACCAGATTATAATTATTGCATAATTATTTAACCAACTATAAATACAGGTTATCTAAAATTACTAAAATGCCACTTAAACATCACCTAAAATTTTGAAATCCAAATAAATTCCTAAAATTAAATAAAAATATGTTTTCGACTCCAAATTTTATAAGGATTTCAAATATGATTTTTATTTAATTTATTGAAAAGGTTTTATTGAATGAAAAATACTAAGATCCATAAATGGATATGATTTCAATTATTTTAAAATAAATTATTTGAAAATATTTTCTTATGTAATTAATTAAAAGATAGTAACTAGAATTGAATTGTACTAGCTTCTAAACTACTAGTTTTCTAAAAAGAAGAAAATAAATTTGAAATATAAGTTCAAAACATAAAATTTGAACTCTATTAAATTTTGTAAATGACTGTTTCGTTACTCATCCTAGGTAAAACACACAAAAAGGAGTTCATTTGAAAATCAATCACTCTAGTGTTATTACTTTTGAAAGTAGTTAAATAAAATAAAATTGTAAAATAAATGCAATCCTTAAGTGAGCGCCTGTAAGTTGTTTATTATCATGTAAAACATTACTTCGATAATCATAGCAAACACCTAAGTCTAAAAGTTATAACAACTTAAAGCATCTCACCGTTAACAACGTAATCAATAACGCGAAGGGCTTACTTATGAGTTTGGGTATTTTGAGTTATATACGGTGCATCTCATATTTATGCATAATAGCATATTGCAAGTGTTTCCAGTAGTCCTTACCCGGACTACTTTGCTATTTTCAGATCTTTGGGTTCTGACGCACCCTAGAATCCCGAAGGGCATGAACTGCCACCTCTATCACAGGCAAGTTCATCACTTGCTCGTACCTCTTGAAATATTTGTTAGAAAACTATTTGCAAAACTTTAATATACTATCACCTTTATACAAAAGAAAGCATAAAACCTATTTCTTTAATAATGATGACTATTTGGCTATCTACCCGAGTGGTGGTAACCTATTATGGTTGGCAAATGGGACCATGGTAAGAAGAATAGGTCCGGAGGTTCCATTTGCATGGGAAATTATTACCTAGGACTTAACAACAAATGCCGTCATAATGATTGCGCCGTAAAGACGTGTTAACCATAAGACCTGGAATGGGACGGGAAATGCCATCTGTACTTCTCCCGGATGCATGTCAACGGGCTGCCAGTGCCGTAGGCTGTAGGTCTTGCGGGACTACATGCATATGGGTGGGATCCCTTAATTCTTACGGCGACTGGTTCTAGGATGGTCTGCAAGGAGAGCCTAGGTGTCTACCGGAAGGGGTAGAGCATCAGGGGTAAACTCGCTATGCATGAATTGGGTGGGCATGCGTTGTGCGGAGAAGCACAGTGAATGACTTGGATCAAAAACTGGGCCCCACACCAAGAGAGTGTGGACGGGAAAGATCGCCCGGTTGTGCAACAAAGTCTTGATCTCTTATGGGTAAAGTAACGCACCTCTGCAGAGTGTATAAAAATTGTAACATGTTACTCCCTGTTCCGGGAAGGAGCTGCGAATGCTGCAGGAAAGGAGCTCCATGAAGCTCTAGCCCTGTTAGTATGACGGCATAGTCTTCAGAAATAAAAGCAACCTCTTGAAGAAATGTTTTGCAAAATCCTTGCACTAGCTTGTGACTTTTGAGTCTTAAGCAGTAGCTAGTGCATCAAGCTTCCCACCGTACATAATGGACTTGCTGGGTAACGCTGGTTACTCACTCTTGCCCTTTTGACCCCCTGCTTAGAATTGTGGAGCCCAAAGGAGTTGATGGTGATGCATCACGATATTGAGACCTTCAACAAGGAGTCAACCGCTACTTCATCAACGGAAGAACAACAACAATAGCAACGCAGGAGCAATGACAACGATGATAACAACACATTAGCAATGATAACGATGAGATCACACTGCCAATGGAGGAGACCACGCTTACTGGAGGAACGAGTACAAGTCCGGATAATCTTATTCCAGATAGAGTAGATTAAGGTGGTGGCAACAGCAGTAGTGGATAAGGAGTTAGAGCTAGAGTTGATCTCCAGCTTAGTGCTACGAATTGGCTCTTCTCTGGATTTCATTTGCACGAGGCTATCCTCTATGTATCGAGGAGGTTCTCGAGATTTTGTAGTGAATATTGTTGTAATCCTATAGTGTTACCTTGGACCTGCTATGTTTCTGTTGTACCACTCTGAGGGATGTAATATTCATGGATAGGTCCTTCTGTGAATATTATGTCAACGACTTGCACACTACACCATGCAGTGGTGTGCTGGGTCACCGCATTTTCTCCTCTAGAGGATGAGGAAAACTCTTATCTAGATGCTCAAGCTTCTAAAGTGGTTTTCATGTCTTTGAGAAATGCAGTTGCTTTGTCGGTTTCTCCTTATCGGAATGCTCATGAGCTATGGACCAAGCTTCAAGACAATTATGGTGTGTCCATTGATAGTGAGAATGATTGTTCTCCCTCCATCTCCGGGCGTAATGAGGTCTCAACTTCTTCTACCTCACCTACATGTGGCAAGACACAAAATAATGCAATGGTGAGTAGGGATAAACTTTGCAAAGATGATAGTGAGCTTCTTATAGATGATATTTAATCTCTATCTAATTGCAATGATTTATCTTTGGACCTAAACACATTGTAGTGCCCTTGCTTAGAAAAGCAATGACATTCTGTGAAATATGCTATTCCCTGGATCGAGTATGGATAGAATTCACAAATAGATGTAATACCATGCATCAATGTCAAATAATTATTACATCCCGAGATCATAAGTAAAATATTCTTTACAAATTGCATAGCCAAAGGCTAGCTTGAATGCAAAGTTTGACAGCGGAAACATAAGTAGCACAGAGAGCTTCATCATCTTCATGTGCCACTGGCATACATGTTGGTTGCAAGCTCGAAAGGTAGACGTCCTCACTCGTCATCGTAAAAACCTGCAACATTAACGTTGCAGCCCAGGGAATTTGGGTCAATACCTTGTGATAGGCCGGCAAGTGATACTTGGTGGAATATAAAATGGCAAGTCTAAATCTATATGCATGTTTGGCTGGTGGAGTTAAAGGCTATTGCATAAAGCCAATTTTGTCCTACTTTCCATAAAGCTTTTTCACTTCTCAACTTTCTATAAGACGAACCGGCATGAAAACCAGTGTCTCATCCACTCTTATTCACCCATCAAATTTATTTATGAAATTGGAATGAGAGATTTTCCATCGACATCCTTGTCCAGCTGCTCAGAATTGTTCATAACCGGGGACATGGCTATGATCATAGTTTTACACTCTCGAGAGGTTGTGCACTTTCACCACGAGACTTCATCAACCCATTCTGTCCTTGACCTTCTTGAAGTGAAAAGGAAAGGTGAAGATGAAGACGAGACCTTTGGGAAACAGTCCCCTGTTCGTCAGACAGACCCATACAAGACATTCATCCGCTGAGAACTGTCGGAATCAGGTTCCTAGAACTTACTTAGTCAAGGCAGAGCCATAATACCAAGTGGCTGCACTGGAAGCAATCTAAATTTGGAGCGACTTAAATCTCTTTGTTCCTGGGTGGCCGTTCACAAGTGCACGTACTCAGGTACCCACAGAACTGGGCCTAAGCAGCCACTCAACTTTAAACTACCAATAGAGCAAAACCAATTGCCACCCAGGTAGTTCATTAACTTAGTAGAGTTTTTATCCTTTCATACTACAATAAAACATTTCAGCATTGCAATTCTAAATTCTACCAAGTGAATGGGTTCCTAAATCAACAGGAAAAAAAGGAGATATACTAACAGGTCTGCATAGCAATATAGTACTACACCTATCATGCATACTACTGAAATAGTCTACAATGCATTTATAATAAAATAGTAGGTCTTTCATGAAAGGGTGTATGCACTTGCCTTTTGGAACTTGTCGTTGCTCACACACTCTTTTTCAACATAGCTCATAGCTCTCCATTCAATCTATACAATACAAACATATGGCAATAAGAAACAATACAACAATCCAAAGAAACAAACATAACAACAAACATGGATAGAAACAAACATATCTAGGTTGGTGGTCCAAGTTTCAATACATGATCCCATATGCAAAAGGAATCAAAGCATTTGGGTTTGGGGTTTGCAATTTGGTCAGGAGTTGGTCTGGAATCAAATTTGAAAAGTTTGAAGGGTGTTTCAAAGGTTCCAAGGATTGGTTTTGATCAAAGTGATCACACAAGAAAGTTGGTCAAGAGAGTTTAAAACATTTTGAAACTATAGTTTGCAAAACATTAACATTTAAATGGCCTTTGGCACACTTTCAATGTTTATGTTTCAAAAAGAGTATTATGGGCTTGGTCTCTGGACAGAGACAAGTATTTTAAGAAGTTTTCTAAAAGAAAACAATTTAAAAGGATTTATAGAAATTAAACTATATCAGAAATACTCCAATTTGAGTCTCTAATTAAGAAATCTTTTTAAAACTATCAAAAATTAATTATAACAGTGGGATCAGGTCATGCATGTTCCAAGGTTTTCAGAAATATTTATTTGCAAAATTTGGACTTATAGATTTGAAACTATGCCAAATTTACTCAAATGACTCATTTGAAATTTGAATAAATTTGGATTTGTTACACTAAAAACTAACAGTGCAAAAAGATTCTACAAGTCCAGAGCTTTTCAAAAAAATAAAGTTTGCTAAATTTGGCCAAACGGTTTAAAAGATATGAAGGTTTGAAGATATAGGGTCTTTTCTGCAAAAGGCCATTTTTTACTTATTCGGAAAAATCCCAGAAAAAGGCTGGCCACACGGCGGGCTGTGATTGGTCGGGCTTGGCTTGAGTCGGGCTTGAGCCGCGGCTACGGCTCGGCTAAGCCGTACCGGTTCGGTCGGCTCGATCTAATCTACGCCGTCGGAAAGAGATCGGGCGGTGGAGATGCTAGGGTTTGCTACCGGCGGCGCGGGGAGGTCGCCGGAGAACGGCTCGGACGGCGGCGGCGGTTCGGTCGCGGACGATAGGCTCGCTTCGGCGGTCCTCGTGTTCGGAGAAGTGGACGATGGCAGCGCGAGGAGGCGGATCCGGTGGCGAGGCGGTGCGGTCGATAGCGTCCTGGAACGGCGGGTGGAGGCGACCGGAGGTGCGGCGGCTTCGGTGAGCTCGGGCCGAGCTCGAATACGTCGATTTTGCTGCGAATAAAATCGAATGGGGGGTCAACGAGGTGCGCGGGAATGTGTGGACCAGAGAGAGGCCAAAGGGAGACAGCGGGGTGGTTTCTACTCACCGGAATCAAAAGAAAACGGCGGCGGCCAGAGCGGACTTCGGCGAGCAAATTAGGCGACTTGGCGGCGCAAAATGGAGGCGGTATAGAGGGGAAAGGGTGACGAGAAGGTGGCTTCCAAGGGACAGGGTCGGCGAGGCAATTGGTGCCCTTAATCGCGAGCAATCAAGGGAGAAGAACCGGGAGAAACGGCCGTGGTTGCGTTGAAGACGATGACGTCACGGTGGGTCCCACCTGTCACGTATTTCCCTTTTTCTTTTTCCTTTTTCTGTTTTCTTTTAACTTTTGATTTAGGCCTCCAAATCAAGTCAAATAAATTTGTAAAAATTTGTAAAATTCCAAATAGTCAAAATAGACATTTAGGAACTATTTTTGGTCAAAACAAAATTACCAAAATACCCTTTTGGTCAAATTTGCCCTATATGGCTATTTGGGAAATTTCCAAATTAAGGTTATAAATATCCCAAAATATTTAATTAAAAACTAGAGGATAATATGAGTAATATCATTCAAAATGATAACTCATTTTCATATTAAAATAATTTAAGATAAAACATTTTTATAAAACAAAGCTTGGAAGAGTATTTAAATTATTTCCACAAATAAAATAGGGTTTATAATATCCCCATATTTTTTATTTTAAAACAATAAACCAAAGGGGAAAATACTATTTGAAAACCCCATTTAAATATTTTATTTCCAAGACTTTAAAATTGAGATAGGAAGATAAAGGAATATTTAATTTAAAATATAACTTTGAAGATGTCAAAACAATCTTCTATAAAAGCTTTCTTGATTTTTGGAGACTTTATTTAATTATTAATAAAAGTTTTAAATTTTTGTGATTTTTACAACATTCCAAAATTTGGGATGTTACACACGTCTAGAACTAAATGTTTCGCATGCTTGTGTTGATAGTCCTTGCATATCTTCTAAATCGTCAAGTAGTGATGATCATGACAATAATAATGATGATGAAGAAGATGATGCTTACTTTAGTAAGAAAGGCCTAATGATTCTTAATGCTCTTTCAAATAATAAAAATGCTTGTGAGAACCTCCATGAAATCATGAGCACCCTTGTTGAGCGAGGGATTACTATTGAAAATTTGGAAGCACGTGAAAATGAAAGTCTTAGCCGCGAACGTGATTATGCAAACACGATTGCGATCTTCGAGGAAGATCTTGAAGAAGAACAAACCACCAAGAAATATCTTGAGGAGACATTTACTCTAGAGTTATCTAAAGCAAATGAAACCCATGATAGAGCTCTCAAGGTGGCTAATGATTTTAAAATAAAAAAATGATGAGCTTGTTGTTGAAATTGTTAGACTCCTTGAGGCTAATGTGAAATTTGAAAAGGATGTCAAGTCCTTTGAAGATTCTCTTGCACATCTCACTAAGTCTCATGATCAACTCCAAGCTCAATTACTAAAAGAGCTTCCTACTTGTTTCTCCCATTGCTATTAATGTTGATGCTTGTGCTACTAACTCTATTTCTTGTGAAGCATCCATTTTAAAGGAAAATGTTGAGTTAAGGGCTCAACTTAATTGCTAACTAGCAATTATGAGATATTAGAAGAAAGCCATGAGAAGCTCTCAAGCTCTCATGAAGATCTTCTAGTATCTCATGATAAGCTAAAGTTAGCTCATGAGGCTATCGCTACCAAGGCAATATCTAGCGAGCCTCATGTGGACAATGGCACAACTTCTACTAAAAATACTACAATACCATGTGCTAGTCCTTGTAATTCTTCATCTCACACTAGTGCTAAATCATATGTTGAATTGCATTTTGTGCCTAGTTGCTCTAATAATGAAGCTTCAACTTCCACTAGTACTTGTATAGCTACTAACCTTGTAGGGAAGACTAAAGAGCACAAGGCACAAGCCACTTCTTTGAAGAAAGATATGGAGAAGCGTCATAAAGGGAAGGCCACATTTGACAACATGTTGAGTGTGCAAAAATCCCCCAATGACAAGAGTGGACTTGGATTCAACTCCAATATCAAGAACAAGTCCAAGAGTAGCAATAAGAAGGGCCAAGAACAAGTCAATCACTCGGCCAAGATTGTTTGCTTCAAGTGCAAAATTGAAGGGCATCATGTTAGGGATTGCCCAATGAAGAAGAAGCCTCTTAGTGAGAAGCAACTAGGGAAGCGGCCTATTGTTCAATCTCATGCTCAACCTCGGCTTGAACAAATGCCACCTCCTAAGAAGACTCAAGTCATTGCTCCTCAAAGTTGAGGAGCCTATTAAGAAGAAAGAAAAGAGTCGATATTGCTACTTATGCCGTGAGAAGGGCCACTTGGCTTCTTCATGCACAACGGTACTCTATCCAACCCCATAATTATTGATGATGCTTATTCTCTTAGGAAGGATAGGGTTGGCAATGTGTTTGCCAAATATGTGGGAACTCAAAGTGGTGTCAAGAAAAGAACCATTTGGGTTGCCAAGCCTATTGTGACTAACCTCTTAGGACCCAACTTGGTTGGGGACCAACAAGCTCAAACTTTATCAATAGGTTGTGATGGAGGACATTGGAGACTTGGCTATCCTTGAAGAATTAAGGGATCTTCTTGATTATTATTTCCACAAGCCAAGTCATTTGGATTATATTGTCATACCTCATATCCAATGCTCCTTCTTGCGGTAACTTATATTTAAATTATATATACATTGAAAGTTGCTTGCTCCCCTGCATGTGTTAGTTTTGTTCCTAGCATGTGCTTGTATATGTTGTGCTTATTACTTACCTTGAGCAATCAAGTTTGTGTATGTTAATGTGCGCTCCATATATGTGTAAACTTTGTGTTGAGTCCTTATTGGATCTTGTGTTGATTTCAATGGGCTCTTTTGAGAGATTAATGGACTATCCCATTTTGGGGGAGTGATATGCTTTGTGCACTTCACTAACCTAAAATGTGTGTTCACCTAGTATTGATATATCAAGATTATCTAGTAACTATGTGGTGTGTCATGCTCATGAGAAATTCAAATTCTATAATGTCTATTAATTATCTCTATTTGATTTTATTTGCCTCTTGTTAAGAAGAAATGAATTATCACATTGTGGGGGAGTAATAAGCTATGTGCATATTACAATCCTACAAAATGTGAACATTTCAGGTTTGCCACTTAGATTTGATTTTGTAAATTATCTTATTCCTATGTGGCATATTAGCTCGAACAAGTTCCAATTTGCTTTTTAGCTATCTTTTGGCTCTTGTTTATGTGAGTTTGCTTGGTGTGGTTTTTCTCTAATATGCATTTCCATACATTAGTTGAGAAACCATTTGTTTCATATTATTCTAACCATGGCCTTGCCGGTTGGTTCGAATAGTTGGAACTACCAACAAACCTTATTAAAATATGGTGTTTTATTTCTTATCTCTTGCCATATGTTTTATCTTGTGAGGATATTCTTGGATACCCCTACCACCGGGAAAATAATTTCGAATGGTCATTGTCCTTGGACAATCCATATTTATATTTGTGATAGAATACTTTTGATTATCCTTACATTGGCATTGGCTTTTATTTGCCCCATCTCTCGCCAAAATATTTATCTTGACTTCCATTGCCTTCCTTGCCTCTTGCATGGATCCTAATTTTCAAATTGGTAGTGTTTAGTGTTGTAAATAAAATATGAAGAGTAATGATCCCTTGTGCTTGCATTTTGTATTCAAATGCAAATATCAAAATAATGCATGAATCTTGGGGGGAGCATTCCTTTTTATTTAGAACACTATCCTATCTATCAATATTCGATCCTTTCAATTGGCATTTGATTTCTATCATAGGTGTTTATGGAAGACAAATCTTTTTCTCTTGATGCTTTGTGCCATCATGAAAAATGTAGAGGATGTTTGGTTTACTTGGTGTAACCTTGCTCTCTCTTGGGAGTCTTGCTTTCTCATTTCTTGTTTTTATATTTATCCTATAGAATGAGAAAACCCCTTTGAGCATGTCTCTTTCTTTCATCTTATATGCTCATTGGCCTTGCCTAGGTACCATCAATTGGTATTAGTTGGAATTTAATATCTCCTACATAGATATTTGTTTCAATTGATATTTATTGTGGGAATTTTGATACCTTATTACTCTATTCTACTTTACTTGATTCCGGTCAAGCATTATCCTCTTATTGGTATCTTTTCTCCTAGTTGGTATCTTATTTTCAATTGGTGTCTTATCTCTCATGTGTTGTTTGATTTGATTCCTATTGATATCACACTTCATGTGTTGATGTGTTTTGGAATCAATCATATGTTGATTTGATTTTTCCTCAATCATGTGTTGATTTGGATTTTGATATAATTTGGACAACCTTTTTGTGTCACACTTTGGTGTGCTCTCTTCTTGGTTTACTTGGTGTTTTGTCCAAATCGTATCTCATTTGGTTCTTGTAAGTCCATGCATGCATATTTACTAGTATACTTATTTTATGGCATGCTTGTCTTTCTTGATCCAATATATAGGGGATACTCCACCAAATCCTAAATCGGCTAAGATGTGCATGAAATTCAATTTCATATCTATATGCACATATTTATGTGGAGTGTTTCCTAAGTATTGTAGTGTATCTAACTACTATGGAACCCAATGAGTTTGGGAACCATATTGTACTTGAATTATGTTTTAGGTACAATTGAGAAGAGTTGGATGCTTGCCTCATTCACAAGGTAGGTGGTATCACCATGTGATTTAGGAGTCAAGCTATGATGACTAACAAAGGATCATCTTCGTCATCACCAATGCATCTTGGTAACAAGTATCTATCTCATGCATATCTTTCTTGTATTCAACCTTGTGTAGGTTGCCTCTTGGCATGAAAACTTTAATGTGCAATTGTTGTGGTTTTGGCTTATTTCCTTCACTTGGTATGTCTTTGTGATATTTGTGATGAAATTGCAAAAACCTTTCCTTCAATTGGTATTATTTCTTTGTGATACTTGTTTCCTATCTCAAAGCATTTCCACTATCTCTTGTTCCCTTAGTGATATGTGTGATGCATTTGATGTGTTTGAAGTTCATTTATATACAATGAGATAAGTTTGAGCTATGTGCTATGCTTTTATGCAATAATCTCTTTTTGTATATTCATGACTTCCTTTTGGTTACCATAGTCTCCTTTCTTCGACCATTTTATATGTGCAAGTTTCTTTGTCGATGAATATCATTGTCTACTTAGAAACCTATACATATGAGAGAGGTCAACTTTTATTTGGTATCCTACCTTCTTTCAAGCCACCTTGTCTTTTATCTATAATTCTTTGGTGGCTCCAAGTTTGTCTCGTGAGTGCTTGTCTTATTTCTATTCGCACCTTTGCGCACTCACATTCTATTGAAGATTCTTCTCTTCATGCTCATCACGTGAGTATGTTGATTTTTGTTGACTAAATGTTCTCACTTGCTCTTTGCTTTTTCGATTGGTTGAAATTTCCAATTGGTATCTTTGAGCTTGTGAACTTTTTTTTTTAAATCTTCTTTGTAAGTTGTGTGTGTCAATACTTGATATATAACTTATCTCCATTTGATTAAGACTATGTGTTTTACCAAATTAATTGTCTTGTCACACACACACACACTCTTGGTTGGGCCTTTATTGATAATTTCTTTTAATTGTATCTCCTTATGGCTCAATCACATCTTTGGTGCAAGTGCTCAGTTTTGCTTTAATTTTTTTTAACCCTTGCACTTGGTGAGTGTTCTAGATGATTTTGGGGGAGTGAGTATTCCATATTTGTGCACTCCTCAATAGCGCATGAACATTGGGGAGCTTCTCTATTTTTATTTCGAACTCTCGGATAGGATCTTCTTGATTGCTTTTCTCCTTTGTGGAGATGTTTAGAATGATTTCAACCTCTTGCAATCCTTGGATCCTCAATATAGTTTGATTTCCTCTATTATTCGTTAATGGATATGTGCATTTGATTTCACTCATATCTTGAGAAATGCATACCTTGTGGAGGAACTCATATTATATTGGCCTTCTAAATTTTCTCTTCCCATTTCGGCAATCGATGCCAATGGGGGAGAAGTTTTAGAGGGTTTAAGGGAATTTGGTTTTATGCTTTCGCTTGGTTCTTAAGAATTTGCCTCTCATGCTCATGCATCCTTGTCTTGCAAGGTTGCTTAATTCATTATATAAACCCTCTTAAAAGGGATTGTCATCAATTACCAAAATGGGGGAGATTGAAAGAGCATAGTTGCCCCCATGTGGTGTTTTGGTAATTAATGACAATCTCTATGGACTAACGTGTGCTTTGAGTTATATTTGTAGTGTTGGTCCATAAGGAATGCTTGGACTCCATATGTTGGAGTCAAGGCTAAAAGAAGAAGAATATATGTTGATCAAGGCTAAGTGCAAGTTGATCAACATACAAGATAAGGGCATGTGAAGATATGCGAAAGAGTGCCTCTCCCATCTTGGTGTATGGGGGAGCAATACGCGAGGCTTCACCAAGCGGAGCGCAATCAAGAAAGTGTTGGCCCGTATGGAATGCTTGAACTCCATATGTTGGAGTCGAAGCTAAAAGGAGAAGATTATATGTTGATCAAGGCTAAGTGCAAGTTGATCAACATACAAGATAAGGGCAAGTGAAGATATGCGAAAGAGTGTCTCTCCCATATTGGTGTATGGGGGGGGGGGGCAATACGCGAGGCTTCACCAAGCGGAGCGCAATCAAGAAAGGTGATCCACTTGAGAGGAGATCAAGATCGTCATCATCTAGCTCAAGTGGAATGCGCAAAGCAAAGGTATGATCTTGATAGGTTTCTATTTTACCGGTCTCGTGGTGTAGTTGGGAGACCGGGTTTTAGGATAGGTAACCGTACTATCAAGAGGGGCTCTCAAGTGAGCTTTAGCGTATCGGTCATAGAGAGCTCAAACCTTTGCATCATTGACATCATCTTTATTGGTTCTTATTTTTCTCTTATTATGATGTGGTCTTGGTGCTTGTCGTGCTTGTCATGACAAGGCCAAGCTCATCGAAAACGGTTTTCATATGCGTCTTCCATTGCGTTTTCGATATTAGAAATATTGTCGGTTTGTCCTTGAGAAATTATCCACACATACATGTGTTGAGAATTTATCTCTTAATTGCTTTCAAATATTTCCAAGGATAGCTACTATCATCCTCTTTCCAACAAAATTGGTTTCACCTCTTCCGAACTTCATTTGCAAAAGATATGACGGTTCCGGTTTGCAAGAAAGAGGTTTAACCTTTCCTCATTTGTTATTATAATATCTTGTTGAACAATGATGTTTTTCTGCATAATCTTGTAGTACTTGTTGTGGTGATTCCAACGAGTCCAAGATTATCGAAAACGGAGTCCGGATACAAAAGTTATTGCATTTCCGTTATCGGACGTTTTCTAGACAGAAAAAGAAAATAAAGGAAAAAAAGAAAAAAAGAGGTAGAGTCCTGCCCAGCATGGCCGGGGGCTTGGCCGGGGGCATGGCCGGGCCTTCTCAGGTTCCAGGCCGGCCATGATGGCCGGGCCAGGCCGGTCTGGCCGGGGTCCCCTGTCCAGCCACGAAAAGTGGCCCAACGGCCATATTTTGGCTCCCCTTTTTAAGGGGTCTTCTTCCCCATTTCATCTCTAACCTTTTGCAAACTCTTGAGCTCATTTTCCTCCATTTGTTGCCATCCCTTTGTGAAAGTGCATGGTTGATCCCATGCATTGTTTTGGTAATTAATGACAATCTCTATGGACTAATATTTGTGTTGAGCTCTATGTGTAGGTTGTCCTTTAGCTTGTGTCAAGATCATTTGTTGATCAAGGCCAAGCTTGCTTGTCTCCATCGGTTGGAGTCAAGGTCAAGGTAGAAGATCATTTGTTGATCAAGGCCAAGCTTGTCTCCATGTGTTGGAGTCAAGATGCTTTGCTTGATCTCCATTTGTTGGAGTCAAGCTCAAGGGAAGAAGAAGAAGGTGGTGTTGATCAAGGCTTTGTGCGGGTTGATCAACTCTCAAGTTCATGTGAAGATATGCCGAAGAGTGCTCTCCCCATCTTGGTGTATGGGGGAGCATCATGTGAATCTTCACCAAGCGAAGCGCAATGAAGAAAGGTGGTGCGTCTTGAGGAGTTGAAGATCTTCTTCCTCGACCTCAAGTGGATTAATGCGCAAGGCAAAGGTATGATCTTGATAGGGTTTCCATTTTACCGGTCTCATGTTGTTTAGTGAGAGACCGGGTTATAGGATAGATAGCCGTTCTATCAAGAGGGGCTCTCGACCGAGTATCGTGATCGTATCATTCGTGGAGAGCTCAAACCTTTGCATCCATACAATCATCTTTATTGGTTCTTATTTGTCTCTTATCGTGGTGTGGTCTTGGTGCTTGTCGTGCTTGTCATGACAAGGCTAAGTTCACCGAAAACGGTTTTCTTATGCGTCTTCTATTGCGGTTTCGGTATTGGAGATTTTGCCGGTTCATCCGTGCGGAAGATTTCTCTCTTCCATTTCTTTGCAAAATCTCCATTGCTTGTTTGTCATTTTCAAAGGTAGCATTTGTCGTCCTCTTTCCAACAAAATTGGTTTTATTTCATTCGGACGTCAATTGCAAAAGTTCCGGCATTTTCGGTTTGCGAAAAAGAGTTTTTAACTTTCCCCATTTGGTTTTATGATATTTTTCTTGAACTATGATGTTTCTATGCATAATCTTGTTGTGCTCATTGTGACGATTCCAACGAGTCCAAGATTATCGAAAACGGAGTTCGTGGGTGAAAGTTATTGTTTTTCCGATTTGCAAATGGGAGCTTTTACCTTTTCCCATTTATCTTTATAATATATTCTTGGACTATGATGTTTCTCTGCATATTCTTGTTGTGCTCGTTGTGACGATTCCAACGAGCCCAAGATCATCGAAAACGGAGTCCGGATGCAAAAGTTATCGCGTTTCTCGTGCGTGTTGTTTTACTTTCTGTATGGCATTCGGATTTCATCCGGATTTTTCCGAGTGAAATCCGAACGTCCGGAATTTTCCGGATCTATTCCGGACGGATTCCGAGGTGAACCAGTTTTGCTCTCTGTTAGTGTTTCGGAATATTCCGGACCATTCCGGACCAATTCCGGACGACCACGAAAACTGCATAACGGTCAGATTTCGAGGGACCTATTTAAGGGGCCTTCTTCCCCAATGGTTCCCCAACTTTTAGAGCTCTTTTTTTCCTCTCTCCTCCATTGTTTGACCTCGAAAAAGCTTGATTCCTCTCAATCCCTCCAATGATTCTTGCCCAAATTTAGGGATTCAAGAGAGGAGATCTAGATCTACCATTCCACCAATCAAAATCTCCTCTAAGTGAGGGGAACTAGTGGATCTAGATTTTGGGGTTGCTTTGTGTTCATCCTCTTGTTCTTCCTCCTAAATCCCTCCATAGCATTAGTTGCTTTGGTTGGATTTTGGGGAGAAGGATTTGACCACTTGGTGTGTTCTTGCCTTTTGCATTAGGTGCATTGGGTTGTGCTCCCCACGGTGATTCGTGGGATTGAAGGTTGGGAGCTTGTTACTCTTGGGTCATTGGACCCTAGACGGTGGTGGTGCCGTGAAGCTTCGGCTTGTGAAGCTTCAGCACGTTGGGAGCCCCCAATTGAGTTGTGGGTGTGTGCCCCAAAGTTGTAAGGGCTCCGGAATCCGCCCCGAAGGATTCCGATAGTGGAAGGTGAACCAATCCCTTGGGTGAGGTTCATCGGAGAATAGGGTGAGGCCTTTGTGGCATCTTGAGTAGGCCTCTTGTGGCGAACTCACACCCCTCCAACGAGACGTACTCCCTTAACAAGGAGGAACTCGGGAATACATCCTCGTCTCCGCGTGCCTCGGTTATCTCTATACCCGAGCTTTTACTTATGCAAATTTACATTGTGATAGCCATCGTGCTTGAAGCCTATATATTGCTATCTCCTTGTTGTCATATTGCTTAGCATAAGTTGTTGGTGCACTTAGGCAAACCTAGTATATTAGGTTGTTGGCTTGTTAATTTAAACACACAGTTTTATTCCGCAATTATCAAGCCCCTAAATAGAAAAAGTTTTAATCGCCTATTCACCCCCCCCCCCTCTAGGCGACATCTCGGGCATAGTTGTTCTTTCAATTGGTATCAGAGCCTCGTCTCTCTTGTTTGGCTTTACCGCCTAGAGAGTAAAGATGTCGTCTAGGGATTTAGTGCACAATTCCTTGTTTATATTCAATGGTACAAATTTTAATGTTTGGAAAACTCATATGCTTAGACACATACGGGTCTTGGACCCCAATCTTGAGCGTATCTTAGATATAGGTTTTTCTCCTCCGAAGGACTACGAAAGTACGACTTTAGAGGATGAGAAAAACTTATATCTAGATGCTCTAGCATCTAATGAGTTTTGCAAATTTGTGAGTGTTGTAGTTTTCGAGTCAATCATGCCTCTCCGGGATGCTCATGATCTTTGGACCAAGCTTCAAGACAAATATGGAGTGTCCAACATTATTGAGGATGATTGTTCTCCCTCCACCTCCGGCCGTGACGAGCTCTCGTCTTCATCTACTTCACCAAAATGTGGTAAGCCACAATCCAATGTAATGGTGAGTAGTGATAGGTTTTGCAACCTTGATAGTGAGCTCATTATTGATGATCATTTATCTCTATCTTGTTGCAATGCTTTATCTTTGGACCTAAACACTCGTAGCACTATAAATGATTTACATGCTAGTGTTGATAGTCCTTGTATATCATCCAAAAATTGCTTAGATAAATCTAATGATGATATGCTTGCTTTATCTTGTTGCCATGATAAAAATGTTTGTGTTCCCTCTAAATCTTGCATTGATAATAATGTAGAGGAAACCAAATTTTCTATGCAACAAGATATGAACTTGAGTGGTTCAAAAATTAATTGCTCTTCTTCATCCATCACTTATTGCCTTATGGCTAAATCTTCTTCTAGCAATGAGAATAATAATGATGATAATGATGATGAAGAAGATGATATTGAAAAAATTAATGCTAGGCTTCAAAATAAAGGTCTAATGATTCTTAAAGCCATTCCTAGCAATAAAAGTGCCCAAGCTAACCTCTTTGAAATCATGAGCACTCTTATTGAGCGTGGGGAAACTATTGAGGCTTTGCAAGCTAGTCTTGAAGAAAAGGGTGAGATTGAAAGGGATGATGCTATGGAGAAAGCATCTTTAGAAGATGCTCTTGTGGAAGAGCAAGAGACTCGTGCTTCTCTAGAGGAGAAACTAGATTCTATCGAGGAGTCTCATAATGAAATAATTGCTAAAATCATTAAAGAACGTGACCATGCTCATGCTAAATATAAAGTCACGAAAAATGAAAATGCTAGATTAAATGATGATCTTGCCAAGTTGTCTTCTTCTATTCCTAATGACAATGATGCTTGTGCTACTAACTCAATTTCTTGTGAAGCACCCACTTTGAAGGAGAATGTTGAGCTAAGGGCTCAACTTGAGTTGCTAACTAGCAAGTATAGGGAGTTGGAAGAAAATCATAAAAAGCTATCTAGCTCCAATGATGATCTTCTAGCATCCTATGCTTGTCTTAAGTTAGCTCATGAGGCCATCACTACAAAGGTAACATCAAGTGAGCCTCATGTGGATATTAGCACAACTTTAATCAAAAATGCTATATTGCCATGTGCTAGTCCTAGTAGTTCATCCACTAAAAATGTTGGTACTTCATGTGATGAATTACTTGCTTTGCCTTGTTGCTCTAACATTGATGCATCTACCTCCTCTAGTACTTGTGTTGTAACTAACCATGTAGAGAAAAGAGGAGAGCTCAAGGCCCAAGCCACTTCTATGAAGAAGGGCTTGGAAAAGCGTCATGGGGAGAAAAGTGCACTTGACAACATGTTGAGTGTGCAACAATCCCCAAATGACAAGAGTGGACTTGGATTCAACTCCAACAACAAGATCAAGTCCAAGGTTGAGAAGAAGAAGAAGGGCCAAGTTCAAGCCAAGAATCCGGCCAAGATCACTTGCTTCAAGTGCAAGGTTGAAGGGCACCATGTTCGGGATTGCCCAATGAAGAAGAAGCCTCTTAGTGAGAAGCAACTAGGGAAGCGGCCTCTTGTTCAATCTCGTGCTCAACCACGAGTTGAACAACGGCCACCTCCTAAGAAGACTCAAGCCAATGCTCCTCAAGTTGAGGAGCCTATTAAGAAGAAGAAGAGTCGGTGTTGCTACCTTTGCCGTGGCAAAGGTCATTTTGCTTCTTCATGCACTAACGGTACCTCTTCCTCTCCTATCATAATTGATGATGCATATTCTCTTAGGAAGGATAGAGTTGGCAATGTGTTTGCCAAATATGTGGGAGCTCAAAGTGGTGTCAAGAAAAGCACCATTTGGGTTCCCAAACCTATTGTGACTAACCTCTTAGGACCCAACTTGGTTGGGGACCAACAAGCTTCAACTTGATCAATAGGTTGGTGTGGAGGACATTGGTGACTTGGCTATTTTTGAAGAATTAAGGGATCTTCATGGGTTTATTTCTCAAGCCAAGTCAATTGGATTATCACATATCTATCTAATATCCAATGCTTCCTCCTTGCGGTAACTTGTATTTATTTCATATATTCATTGAAAGTTGCTTGCTCCCTTGCATGTGTTAGTTTTGTTCCTAGCATGTGCGTGTATATGATATGCTACTTTCCTACTTGTCTTGTTATTCAAGGTTATGTATGATAGTTGTATATCATGTATGTGTAATTTGTGTGTTGAGCTTTATTGAATCTTGTGGTGATTTCAATTGGCTTTTTGAGATATTAATGGACTATCCTATTTTGGGGGAGTGATGTGCTTTGTGCACTTCACAAACCTAAAGATGTGTATACATGAGGCACACCACCTAGTATTGATATTTCAATATTATCTAGCTACTATGTGGTATGTCATATTCATGAGAAATTCAAATTCTATAATGTCCATTAATTTCTCTAGTTAGTTTTATTTGCCTCTTGTTTAAAAATAAAATGAATTATCACATTATGGGGGAGTAATAAGCTATGTGCATATTACAATCTCATAAAAATGTGAACATTTGAGGTTTGCCACTTAGAGTTGATATTGTACATTATCCATTTCCTATGTGGCATGTTTCCTCAAACAAGTTCCAATTTTCCTTTGTGGTTACCCGTTGGTTCTTGTTTGTGTGAGGTTGCTTGGTATGGTTTTTCTCTAATATGCATTTCCATATATTATGTGAGAAACCATTTGTTTCCTTTTATTCTAACCTTGGCTTTGCCGGTTGGTTCGAATAATTGAAACTACCAACAAACCTCTTTAAAAATGGTGTTTTAATTCCTATCTTTTGCCATTTGCTAGTTTGTGGTGAAGTTGGTCTTGTACATCATTCCTTTATACCACCGAGAAATATCTCTATATACTCCTTGTCCATGACAAGTGATACTAGTAATTGTGGTGGATTTTGGAGACCATCTTCACATTGGCTCTTGCGTTGACTTGCCTTATCTATTGCCTACCTCGCCTTTTGAATGGATCATATTTTTCAATTGGTAGTGTTTAGTGTTTTAAATAAAATATGGAAAGTAATGATCCCTTGTGCATGCATTTTGTATTCAAATGCAAATATCAAAGATAATGCATGAATATTGGGGGAGCATTCCTTTTTAGTTAGAACACTAACCTATCTATCAATTTTTGATCCTTTCAATTGGCCTTTGATTCTTTATCTTGTGTTGGTACCTTCAATTGGTATTAATTGGAATTTAATATCTCCTCCATAGATATTTTTCAATTAATATTTATTGTGGGAGTCTTGATATCTTTCGCCCTATTTTACTTTACTTGATTTTGGTCAAGAATCACCCTCTTCTTGGTATCTTTTCTCCTAAATTGACATTTGTTGTTTTAATTGGTATCTTATTTTCAATTGGTGTCTTATCGATCATTTGTTGTGTTGGTTTGATTCCTTTTGATATCACACCTCATGTGTTGATGTGTTTTGGAATCAATCATGTGTTGATTTGGATTTTGATATAGTTTGGACAACCTTTTTGTATCACACCTAGGTGTGCTCTCTTCTTGGTTTACTTGGTGTTTTTGTCCAAATTGTATCTCGTTTGGTTCTTGTAAGTCTATGCATGCATATTTACTAGTATATATATTTTATGGCATGCTAGTCTTTCTAGTTCCAATATATAGGGGATGCTCCACCGAATCCTAAATCGGCTAAGATGTGCATGAAATTCAATTTCATATCTATATGCACATATTTATGTGGAGTGTTTCCTATATATTGTAGTTGATCTAACTACTATGGGACCCAATGAGTTTGGGAACCATTTTGTACTCTAATTGTGTTTTAGGTACAATGGAGATGCATTGGATGCTTGCCTCATTCATAAGGAAGGTGTTCTCACCAAGTGATTGTCGGAGTCAAGCTTTGATGTCAAACTAACTCTCATCATCTTCATCACCAATGTCATCTCGGTAACAAGTATCTATCTCATGCATACCTTTCTAGTATTCAACCTTGTGTAGGTTGCCTCTTGGCATGAAAGCTCTTATATGCAATTGTTGTGGTTTTGGCTTTTTCCTTCACTTAATATATCTTTGTGATATGTGTGTTGATTTTGCAAAATCCTTTCTTCAATTGATTTTATTTCCTTGGGATACTTGTTGCCTAACTCAAAGCATCTACACTATCTCTTGTTCCCTTAGTGATTTGTGTGATGCATTTGATATATTTGAAGTTCCTTTATGTACATTGAGATAAATTTGAGCTATGTGCTATGCTTTTAAGCAACAATCTCATTTGTATATTTATGACTTCCTTTTGGATACCTTGTTATCTTTTTCCCGAACCATTTCGTATGTATATGTTTCTTTGCGGATGTATATCTTTGTGGTTTGTCTAATTAGAAACCTATACATATGAGAGAGGTCATCTTTTAGTTGGTATCCTATTTTGAGCCACCTTGTTTTTCATATATAATTTCGTGGTGGTTCCAAATTTGTCTCATGAGTGCTTGCCTTATTGTTTATTGGTATCTTTGCACACTCATGTATTTCTTGAAGATCCTTGACTTCATGCCTACCATGGTGAGCATGTTGAATTTTATTGGCTAAATGCTCTCACTAGCTTTTGGCATTTTCAATTGGTTTAATTTCCAATTGGTATCCCTAAGCTAGTGAACATATTTCTCTAAAAAGATCTTCTTATCTCGGTTGGGCCTATCTTATGTTGAAACTTTGAAAATTGGTATCTTCTTTTGGCTCAACCACATCTTTGGTGCAAGTGCTATGATTTGCTTTTGCATTATGCACTCTTGCACTTGTTGAGTGTTCTAGATGATTTTGGGGGAGTGAGGATACCATATTTATGCACTCCTCATTTGTGCATGATCATTGGGGAGCTTCTCCATTTTTATTTGGAACTCTTGCTTTGGATCTTTTCGATTGGTTTGCTCCTTTGTGGAGATGTTTAAAATGATTTCATCTTTTTGCAATCTTTGGATCCTCAATATAGTTTGATTTCCTCTAATTATTCGTCAATGAATAAGTGCATTTGATTTCACTCATATCTTGAGAAATGCACACCTTTATGGAGGAACTCTTATTATATTGGCTCTCTAAATTTTTCTTCCCATTTCGGCAATCGATGCCAATGGGGGAGAAGTTTAGAGGGTTTAAGGGAATTTGGGTTTTATGCTTTTGTTGCATTTGCCTTTGATGCGCTTTGCATCCTTGCTCGTGTGTCTTGCAAGGATGCTTTATTCTTTATATAAACCCTCTTAAAAAGGGATTGTCATCAATTACCAAAATGGGGGAGATTGAAAGTGCATGGTTGATCCCATGCATGGTTTTGGTAATTAATGACAATCTCTATGGACTAATATTTGTGTTGAGCTCTATGTGTAGGTTGTCCTTTAGCTTGTGTCAAGATCATTTGTTGATCAAGGCCAAGCTTGCTTGTCTCCATCGGTTGGAGTCAAGGTCAAGGTAGAAGATCATTTGTTGATCAAGGCCAAGCTTGTCTCCATGTGTTGGAGTCAAGATGCTTTGCTTGATCTCCATTTGTTGGAGTCAAGCTCAAGGGAAGAAGAAGAAGGTGGTGTTGATCAAGGCTTTGTGCGGGTTGATCAACTCTCAAGTTCATGTGAAGATATGCCGAAGAGTGCTCTCCCCATCTTGGTGTATGGGGGAGCATCATGTGAATCTTCACCAAGCGAAGCGCAATGAAGAAAGGTGGTGCGTCTTGAGGAGTTGAAGATCTTCTTCCTCGACCTCAAGTGGATTAATGCGCAAGGCAAAGGTATGATCTTGATAGGGTTTCCATTTTACCGGTCTCATGTTGTTTAGTGAGAGACCGGGTTATAGGATAGATAGCCGTTCTATCAAGAGGGGCTCTCGACCGAGTATCGTGATCGTATCGTTCGTGGAGAGCTCAAACCTTTGCATCCATACAATCATATTTATTGGTTCTTATTTGTCTCTTATCGTGGTGTGGTCTTGGTGCTTGTCGTGCTTGTCATGACAAGGCTAAGTTCACCGAAAACGGTTTTCTTATGCGTCTTCTATTGCGGTTTCGGTATTGGAGATTTTGCCGGTTCATCCGTGCGGAAGATTTCTCTCTTCCATTTCTTTGCAAAATCTCCATTGCTTGTTTGTCATTTTCAAAGGTAGCATTTGTCGTCCTCTTTCCAACAAAATTGGTTTTATTTCATTCGGACGTCAATTGCAAAAGTTCCGGCATTTTCGGTTTGCGAAAAAGAGTTTTTTACTTTCCCCATTTGGTTTTATGATATTTTTCTTGAACTATGATGTTTCTATGCATAATCTTGTTGTGCTCATTGTGACGATTCCAACGAGTCCAAGATTATCGAAAACGGAGTTCGTGGGTGAAAGTTATTGTTTTTCCGATTTGCAAATGGGAGCTTTTACCTTTTCCCATTTATCTTTATAATATATTCTTGGACTATGATGTTTCTCTGCATATTCTTGTTGTGCTCGTTGTGACGATTCCAACGAGCCCAAGATCATCGAAAACGGAGTCCGGATGCAAAAGTTATCGCGTTTCTCGTGCGTGTTGTTTTACTTTCTGTATGGCATTCGGATTTCATCCGGATTTTTCCGAGTGAAATCCGAACGTCCGGAATTTTCCGGATCTATTCCGGACGGATTCCGAGGTGAACCAGTTTTGCTCTCTGTTAGTGTTTCGGAATATTCCGGACCATTCCGGACCAATTCCGGACGACCACGAAAACTGCATAACGGTCAGATTTCGAGGGACCTATTTAAGGGGCCTTCTTCCCCAATGGTTCCCCAACTTTTAGAGCTCTTTTTTTCCTCTCTCCTCCATTGTTTGACCTCGAAAAAGCTTGATTCCTCTCAATCCCTCCAATGATTCTTGCCCAAATTTAGGGATTCAAGAGAGGAGATCTAGATCTACCATTCCACCAATCAAAATCTCCTCTAAGTGAGGGGAACTAGTGGATCTAGATTTTGGGGTTGCTTTGTGTTCATCCTCTTGTTCTTCCTCCTAAATCCCTCCATAGCATTAGTTGCTTTGGTTGGATTTTGGGGAGAAGGATTTGACCACTTGGTGTGTTCTTGCCTTTTGCATTAGGTGCATTGGGTTGTGCTCCCCACGGTGATTCGTGGGATTGAAGGTTGGGAGCTTGTTACTCTTGGGTCATTGGACCCTAGACGGTGGTGGTGCCGTGAAGCTTCGGCTTGTGAAGCTTCGGCACGTTGGGAGCCCCCAATTGAGTTGTGGGTGTGTGCCCCAAAGTTGTAAGGGCTCCGGAATCCGCCCCGAAGGATTCCGATAGTGGAAGGTGAACCAATCCCTTGGGTGAGGTTCATCGGAGAATAGGGTGAGGCCTTTGTGGCATCTTGAGTAGGCCTCTTGTGGCGAGCTCACACCCCTCCAACGAGACGTACTCCCTTAACAAGGAGGAACTCGGGAATACATCCTCGTCTCCGCGTGCCTCGGTTATCTCTATACCCGAGCTTTTACTTATGCAAATTACATTGTGATAGCCATCGTGCTTGAAGCCTATATATTGCTATCTCCTTGTTGTCATATTGCTTAGCATAAGTTGTTGGTGCACTTAGGCAAACCTAGTATATTAGGTTGTTGGCTTGTTAATTTAAACACATAGTTTTATTCCGCAATTATCAAGCCCCTAAATAGAAAAAGTTTTAATCGCCTATTCACCCCCCCCCTCTAGGCGACATCTCGGGCATAGTTGTTCTTTCACTTTGAGCTTTGCTATCTCTCAATCCCTCCAATAGTTCTTGATAGTTTTTGAGGGAAAAGAGAGAGAAGGTCTAGATCCGCGTTTCCACCGATCGATTTCTCCTCTAAGTGAGGGGAACCCTTTGGATCTAGATCTTTGGAGTTTCTTAGTGTTTCTCCTTTGTTCTTCCTCTCAAATCCCTCCCAAGCATTAGTTGCTTTGGTTGGATTCGGGTTGGAAGAACTTGACCACTTTGGCGCCACGACTGGGCCAAATTTCGTCTGACGAGTCCAATAGAGCTATTGGCGGCTCTACTAGCACCCCGACTAAAGATGCTCTTAATAGCGGAAAGTTCATCAAAACCGGCCGGTTCTGCTAATAATAGGCTGAAAACTCGTTTTCTACAAACCCACCCCTAAAATTTGCTATCCAAACAACCACTTATGATTGATGACCGGTTACCATCACTCGGTTACGATTAGGCTTATCGTTTGGTCCGCTCTGGGTCGTTTTCCCTCAAAAAGACGGTGCTCATAGTGATCGTCCGATATTTTGGTATAATGGCCAGGATCCTTTGGACCATCTCCCTGTCGTTTTTTAATATTATTAGTGCTGATGGTGAAAAACAAACAATTGAAAAGAGAAAAAGAGACACAACAACTCTCTCTCTCTCTCTCTCTCTCTCTCTCTCTCGGTCTCTCCCCTCAACTAGTAATCGTGCACGTGTAATACACGTGTAATAATAGTGAATTCAATATTAATAACTCACAAAATATCAATGATTTTAATTATCAAAGTGAATAAACAAATATAACAGAATTCAAATGTCGATATGATAAATGAAACAACAATACTAATTAATCAATCAAAATAACACAAACTTATATCTATTATAATTATTAATAGAAAATAACAACTCAGTGCTTTAAATGGAGATCAACCACTCTACTTTCTATTTATTGGAGTATTATTTTCGACTTGCATAGCTAATCTTGCAGGTCCATCGTTGCTCGCTTTGGTAACTCAAGGATGACTTCTGGTACATATTGATGTTAACGAATACTTATTCAGGTGATAACTGTGATTAAAATTCATTTACATATTGCTCTTCGGTGATGCTACACAGTTTCAGTGTAAATAGGACATCATAAACGATTCAGCAAATGGAGCGTGCAATAATCCTCACAATAAGATTCATTATGTATTTGGACATTTGAGCCATCAATATTTAAGTTACATCAATAAAGATCAACAACAAAAAGTATCGAGGATGCTAGCAGGATTTTCGCCGGTGCTTGAAAAAGTTTCTTCACCAATCAGTGATGGACCTTTGGAGATATTACGGGAGCGTCTCCGTTTCCTTTCATTATTCTTTGCTGCACATATTTCTGGTCACCTTCAATAAATATCACACAAGGTCCAAGTATAATCTCATGGTTGTTCGATTAAATAAAAAATTGGTAATATAACAGATTAAGACATACTTAAAATCCACTAATAAGTATATAGTTCACAGGTTACAGGAACAGAACCAGGCTTGAATTCCAAAACGTTTATCAAATGGTCGAAAAATCCATAAACAGAGAAGTAAGACTCATCTCACCTGAATGCTTGATAATAAATCAAAAGAATAAACACTTCCGTGAATCGCGGTTATCTTGAAATGGGATGTCGACTTCTTCACATATAAATGGAGTTATTTTTATCTACGTACTATTAATCTTGTCTATTATTAGGATCTCAATGAAAGCATGACCATAAAAAAAGGAACCAAAAAATGTATGAGAAAGGTAACCAAAAACCTATCTTTCACAATGACCAGAACTCGGAAGCGCAAAACATACACTAACTCGATATCAAGTTAGTTATATCAATTAATCACTAACGAATCGACCAGGCATGCCTGCAATTGTCAACAACACATCTACAGTACACATGCAATCTAGAAATCAAGTTGGGTCTACACTATGCACTACACATATACATGACATCAGGGTATTCCAGTATAGCTTCTGTTCATGGAAAAGAACACTGAGATCCACTAAGGAAAATAACACACGAATATCTCAAGAGGAGAGAAGGGGAGGACCAGAAAACTCACCTGAACCTTGGAGACGAACAGGAGGCCACCGCAATGCAGCGAGGGTGAAGGTGAAGTAGTCGATGCGAAGGTCGGCTTGGCCTACAACCGCATGCAGAGCCACGCAGGAGGCCGCGGCCAGCACAGCAGCAGCACCAAAGACTTGTCCTGAGAGAAGACCGAAGTTAACTTCAAGCAAATAAACAATAAGATGTTAAAATAACAAAAGATGTTCACATAACATGCTAATTGCTGTGACCATAATTGCCAAGAAGCAATAGTTCAATATCATACAGTAGTATAGCAGCATTGGCAAAAAAATAAAATAAGCCCACACATGCTAGAATGTTTATCAGGAAGGATTAATTACTCTAGAATCATGTGAGTGTACTTAGGCAATCATTAAACAATGGCATGTAAGCTCCAGCGACTGTGCTATAGAACCAGAACAGTAGGAAGTAACCAACCAGGTTCATAGCCAGCAGAAAAGCAAGATCATGACATGACAAAATCGTACAAACTATCTCACCACCACTAAAATCAAAAGCAGTAGTTTTTTGGCTCGATGGCCAGAGCACATTACAGCCACGGGCACGCAGGGGAGAAAGGATAGGAACCAGAAACTGACCTAAACCTAGGAAGCGGAGAAGAAGGCCACCGCTGCCTCGCGAAGTTGGGCATGTGTCGTCCTCGACACCAAGCAACGCCACCCTCCCATGCACCAGACCAAGCGGAACCTATAGATAACAAAAAATACATTATTAAGATGGTCATCATTATTAATACAGTTTTTGATCTTATAGAAATCATTTAGGCTAAACAGACATGGCGAATCAGATCACCTTACCCTAACACATACATGGCAAAAGGGAACCGGTAGAAAATCTGATATTATGAATGAACACAATGCACCACACATAAATACACAATGTACAGCAGCTAATTGAAAAGTTTGGAAAGGAATTTCAGAAAACACTCTAACTTCAGAATTTTGGCATGACCATCAATCACCATAAACAGAGAGGCATTGATTAACAAAAAATGAGTTCCACATATACAAGAAATTCTCTGTCCATTTACTTAATAGAGTTTCTTTACAAATGAGGGTAACCCCTTCTGCTCATATCCTTGCTACTGTGGAAAAATAAAATGTTATGTGTACTGCAGAAATCAAAACCACTTAGCTCCCAAAGAGATAACTTTGCTTAATTCGGGAATAAAGTTGCATGGAGATTACTACCACAATTATTCTACAACTAAGGTTATAGTAAATGTGCACATGCAACGCACGTATCAACTAATATAAGTGATGTGTGTAGTCAAGTAGATCAATGGGCTTCAACTTCTTTGACAACAGGTTTCAACTTCGCGGGGTCTTTTTGTCAAGATACCGAATTGTGACGTGATGTTCCTATAAGTACTTAAAATGCATCTAACAGTATATGGGTCATGCTCCTAAAAGTAAACTCAGTTCCATATAATAAAGGACCTAACCACTGGATTCGTCAACCTTAGATCACAGTAACATCATATTTCCCTGCGGTCACAATGGTACGGTATGTGGATTAGTGAAGTACAACTTGACAAAGAAAATATTCAGGTTTACTTATCTCAATTGTAATTCAGTTTTAATCACCGTGACCTAAAAGTTCAGAGCAGACTCTAGTTGTCCTTGCATAGTATTTTGAGGAGAGGTAAGTAAAATAGTATTTCCTCTTGACACTCAACCAGAGATTATTTAGTATGCTAGTTAGTACTACAAAATAATGATCCATCACACCCCTGGTTGTGTGCACCAATCGGTTTTGAGTTTCCTCCTTTCCCTAAAACAATGATCTATGTCATTCACAACTAGAGATTTCATAAATTATATGTTAACATAGCAACTCAAGTGATCGGATTGATCATATTGTGTGGTGCATTCTTCCAACACAGAGAGAAAGAGTTGCTTGCACCCACATCCAAACAGTAACACTATACTTCATGAATGAAAGCTTGCACTGTGGCATCCTAGTATAGGCGTTATTCTCTGCCAAACACAATAGTTTAAATGACCATTCCAAGGGTTAAACCATTACGTTTAAACAACAACCCTGTTCAGTGTTCAGCCAATTGGCAGCAAAACAACCAAATGAAATACGTTTTTACAACTTTAGATTGTCATTGCCATATAGGCATAACCAATTACACATGAGAGACGATAATCTAGTGCCTAAGATATATTCATGAGGACCAGTCTGGTAGGTTGCACACAGTAACAATACAAATAGAAAATGTTCTTCTGAACTGAAAGAAATATGCAGTTGACTGACTCCTTAGCTGCGAGCGTGCGACAAACCAATGAATACCGGGAAAGTGCCCTCTACTTCAGACTACAGGGAAAGCATGAAAACATCTTTGATATTCTTTGAAGAGATTTCTGTTTCCGAAGATTACACTGAATGCATGAAAACATCTATTTCTGTCATTCGTGCACATAGTCAAAACTTCAGGTATGGTTGGCCAATTAGCTATGAGAAAAGGCTGCAAGACCAAAGTACATATAACGTTTCATGCTCCAGGATCAGTAAAAAGAAGGTAGGTGTCGGTCTAGCCCAGCCGTACGGGGCACTCTACCCAGATCGATCGAAAAATTTGTGAGAGGCGATCAGGAGTGACGGGCTAACCTGGCAGGTGGCCGAATAACAACACCGTTGCGACGTCGTGCAGTGCGGAGGCGGTGATATCACGAGGGATTGCGGAGGTGGAGGCGTCCTGTCCCAAGCAGTGCGGTGGCGGCGGCGTCCTGTCTCGGCCAGTGCAGCGGCGGCATCCTCCTGCCGCGTACAATGCGGCGTTGGCGGTGGCGTCCTCCTCCCGCGGGCAGTGATGGCGACGGTGGCGTCCTCTCTCAAGCGGAGGTGAGGGATTTGAGAGGGATGCGAGGTGGGGGAGGGGGACGGGGAGCGTCCTCTCTCAAGCGGAGGTGAGGGATTTGAGAGGGATGCGAGGTGGGGGAGGGGGACGGGGAGGGGGTGGGGGCTTTGAGGACCTTGAGGTGGTACTCTCCACGTCCTCCACGATGGGAGGTTACACGCACGGAGGTAACCGGCGGTTGCCACCCGCGACGGGCTGACCCGGCGGTTGCCATTCTAGGAGGCGGCGCAGGGGGATTGGGTCGACGGCGCAGCGGGAATTCAGGAGGCTGCGCCGGAGCAGCAGGAGGGTGAGCAGCGGCGCGGCGCAGCTGGGGAGATCGACGCGGGAGGAGCGGATCGGCACGGCGCAGCTGGGGAGATCGATGCGGGAGGAGGGGATCGCGTGGGCGCAAGGGCAAGGAGGGGATCTCGTGGGCGTGGGCGTGGGCGTCGCGTGTGAGGCGTGATGAGGTGCTCATCACAGAATCGATCTGTACCGTTAGATGTAGATTAGATGGATGAGATATGTTGGATCATACCCCCCCTCTCTCTTTATACTAGTAAACGTGCACGTGTAATACAATATTAATAACTCACAAAATATCATTGATTTTAATTATTAAAGTGAATAAACAAATATAAGAATCCACATGTCGATATGATAAATGAAAGGACAATACTAATTAATCAATCAAAATAACACAAACTTGTATCTATTAATTATTAAAAGAAAATAACAATCAGAGAAAATAAAACTTTATTCCACACATATGATGACTTAATAGAAAACTTCAGTACTATAAATGAAGATCGACCACTCTACTTTCTATTTATTAGAGTATTATTTTCGACTGGCGTAGCTAATCTTGCAGGAGAGTAGTTCCTTTTTATTAGTGATCGGAGGAATAGTTCCTATTGACTTAGAATCTATCATTAGTTAAGGAGGAAACGCTTGGTTCTGGGAGTAGTTCTTTTTTTAGGGATCGGAGGAATAATTCTCATTGACTCATAATCTATTTCTAGCGTAGAAGTAATCGTTCCTATATACTCGGTATGAACTATAATTGGCTATGAAATCAGGTACTTGTTCGTAAGTACTATTTCAGCTGCCATCTCTTCGGTGATGCTACACAGTTTCAGTGTAAATAGGACATCATAACCGATTTAGCAAATGAAGGGTGTAATAATTGTTACAAGCGATAGCAAAACAACGATGAAATTAAACAAGATCAAACCAACGGAGACACGAGATTTTAACGTGGAAAACCCTTCCAACAAGGAAGAGAAAAAACCACGGGCACCAGCCAGCAATACTTCACTATTTCGGGTGAGGTTACAAACGCGCCGGGATTTACAATGTGTGGCTTATCTCCGACGACGGCTTACAAGACATATTTATATTGGTCCTGACCTAATCTAGGTCGGTAACAATCGATGTCCAGGTCGGTTACAACTTGTACTGTCCGCTTCGCTTCAGCCCAAGCCTACCGGCGACGGGCCTCGCTTCGCTCCGTCGCTAGCCTTCTCACTTATAGAACCGGATTTGGATCACCGTAAAATAACAATAATCTTCACAATAAGATTCATTATGTACTTGGATATATGAGCCATCAATATTTAAGTTACATCAATAAAAATCAACAACAAAAAGTATCGAGGATGCTAGCCGGATTTTTGCCGGTGCTTGAGGAAGTTTCTTCACCAATCAGTGATGGACCTTTGGAGATATTACGGGAGCGTCTCAGTTTCCTTTCATTATTCTTTGCTGCACATATTCTGGTCACCTTCAATAAAAGTCACATAAGGTTCAAATATAATCTCATGGTTGTTAGAGTGAATAAAAAATCAGTAATATAACAGATTAAGACAAACCGGAGTGAAGGTAGCCATGGAAGAATACACAATTAAACATTCAGAAGGTGGGGGGATAAACTAAACATACATTTTGATGCATGGCAAGAAAAAACTAACATCATACATGCCCCAAAACATGAAGATTGATGCACTGATAATATCCAAGTCTCATTATCCTCAATATTAGTTTAAACTACTGCCTCAATTCTGGTTCAGAGAATCAAGCGTGACATATTGTGCTCAAGACATGAGCATGATACAAAGTAATCGTTGTCTCTAGTGTGGTCCCCTAGCACAAACACCACACCTGAAATGCTGAAATGATAAAACTTGCATCCATCATCCATGCGTGCAGTGCCATATATGGACAGAGATTATATGCTCTTTGACTGAAGAAAAAGCAGGGAATAAATAAGCTAGGAGTCGCAAAAATATGAGATTGATTTTAATTCTGAATTAGCTCAAGACATTGAGAATCCAAGCTGAAGTTTATTGTGTTTGAGTTTAATTTGGACTCAAATTGACATGGTTGGTATCTCTATAAACTAAAGCTTGCTACAAAATGCACTCGATCTTTCTCCAAAAAATAATACACTTGTTTAGACCAGAACATTTGAAACAACAAACAAATATGTGTAACTCATGAAATCAATTCCCAAAAATCTGGGGTAACACATGAAACTATCATTCCTCTAACTACCAAATTAGGAAAAATGGTAACATCAACAATTGAACTCCACCCAGAGTCATAATGATTCTAAGCTAATAAAGATATGAAGACTATACCTCAATGTTCTACGCTTCCACCAGACAGTATCATTCAAGATCAGGGGCTGCAAGAGCAGAATTAAACTTGTTATACACACCATACAGAAAATGAACATGCTTTGTCAGGTCGAATCTGATATCAAAACTGCAAATGACAAGATATATAAAGTTCAACAATTGGGAGTTTTCATGGACATCATAACTACTTACTTACTTGTACTTGCAACATCCATGTAGAAAATGAAACATAACATCATTTTCTTTCCACCTAAAAGGAATTTACCCATGCAACAATAAGAATTTACACAAAAGCTACAAGGTCCACAAGAGCAACTTATTGCTGAAGGTAACAATTTGACAAGAGCAACTTATATCTCTCACTTGAGCGTGTATACCCATTTCAGGTTCAACCAGGATGACCAGATAAATAACTAAAGAATATAGAAGAAGCAGAATTACTAAAACACTGATGTGCACTTCTGTCGCTGTTTGATGCTAAAACACTGATGGAATTCAAACAAAGTAAATGAATTGCAGTGAAATGCACGTGTTTTGGATACTACACTAACAAAATGTGGCAATGAACATCCACAAATCTTTTATGCAAAGTTCATGCAGGTTAGGGGAAAATACATGTCTCATTTTCATCGGTCTGCTCTTAACCAAACTTCCGAGCAAAAAATTATGAAATAAAATAAAAGACCCCAAGACTGCAAGCAAAATAGACAGTTAAAAGCCAAATCTATTTCAAGCAGGCAGCCCTGTATAGACCATTATGAAGAGAACACCTTTGTCCTCTATGAAAAATAAAGTTAGACCTACATACATGTCCAATTATCATATATATCTCAACAGACAAACAAACAAAATGAAAGATTTCTTTTACATTTTTATTGTCCAGGCTGCATCTTACACTCATCCAGACATCTCTACTAATATAAAGACAACAAGAAAAGTAACCGGTATAGTTTAAGAAACTGAAAAGACCATATATTATTTCATACATAGAACTCTAGTATTTTTTTATCATCTTCTCCTGCATGTATTGCATTTACTACCTTATGAAAACCTGCATTTGTACCCAGCAAATAGCAACACACACACACACCCACTCTAGCTACTCCTCATGGCGGTTTACACAACCATAATTAAAAGCCTGCAATAACAGTATAGCTGTTTATTACAAAATCATTATATTACAGTTTAGCTCTTGAGCAGATTTTTACCTATTATTTCACAAATCAATGCAGTCCTAAAATGGTTAAGGAATCAGGTTTTCTGTGAAAAGAACAAAGATCTCTATGAACATTTTGATAAATTCAGTAGAAAATGTACAGGGAACTGTCACCTTTCCACATGTAGCTAATCCAGCAAACATAATTCAAATACACTTGGCCAGAACAGAAGAAGCATACAGTGAGCACTCAACTGGACATATAATTTTACTACTTTCAAATCCAAATGTTCCAAGTTATACCGGTTGTTTTTCTATTTGAAATACCAAGATAATACTACTGCATACATACTCTCATAGCAATTTAAGACATGCATGCAAAACTGAAAGAATAACAGAAAGCCTAGATTTAGTTGCAACCATCCTGTGCTACTTTGTTATGAGCCTCTATGGAAGCAGAAACAAATTTGAAGTACTATCTGCTTTTCAAACATGTATCTCTTTTTCTAAATAGAAGTACAGTATTGTGTTTCGGAAAGAATATCATATAAGAAATCAACAAATACTCATGAAGTTATCATCTAGGAATGAAATTGCGCAAGCTTACCAGAGTATCATTAAGAATCTTGATGTGGTCTTCTTATCTGTCCCTTCCAGGGCTTGACCGAGAGTGACCTTGCAGCTGGCACTTCTGGTCCAAGACGCTAATAGAGGGACCCTATTACTGTCCTGAATTAGAAAACTTGAGCGCTACATGATTATAACAGGAAGAAGAAGAAAAACGAATGCACTTCACAAGGTTTACAAAATTTGAACTGAGGTTCCACAATGTAGACACAACACACAAGGATCCTAGCATTCAGAGACCTAACGGACAAATCTAGCAAACGCTCCAACGCTGAAAAATATAAAAATCATTGCACAGGTTCTTGAAATCTTGAAATTAAACTGACCAAAAAGTAGCAAATATCACCACTGAAGAATAACCTCCGTTATTAGTCCACACGGTTGAGCAAAAAACAAAATCCCCTACAACATCCTCGACTCTACCATTATAATATGGCCCATAATATAGCAACCACCTTCAGATAATATGGCATATGTTGCTTGCTCAGGAAAATCACATATTCTGATGTTGGTTCAATGTTACTAGTAAAAATAATACTGCGAATTTCAGGTAGTAACCAACCAGGTTCATAGCCAGCAAAACAGCAAGATACATGACAAAATCCTACAAACTATCTCACCACCACTAAAATCAAAACCAACAGTTTAATGGCTCGACGGCCAGAGCACATTACAGCCACGGGCACGCAGGGGAGAAAGGATAGGAACCAGAAACTGACCTAAATCTAGGAAGCGGAGAAGAAGGCCATCGTTGCCTAGCGAAGCCGAGCAGTGTCGTCCTCGACACCAAGCAACATCACCCTCCCATGCACCAGACCAAGTGGAACCTGTAGATAACAGAAAAGACACTATTAACAGTGGCTTGTTTGGTTAATACAACATGTTTTCTTAGGCAACAAATGCTACTCCTCGCCGATCAGCGAATTTGAGGCAACAAATGACACTCCTTACTGATCTAAAAAGAAACCACAAAACCTTTTGACATAAAACAATTTTAACTATATACACTATCTATCTAGGCACATAGCTATATACACTATCTATCTGGGTAGCCGTATTGAAGTGATATTGGTTTCACTCCAATGCATCATTCCATCATAAATGAAAATTCTTTTCAGTTTTGTGGGAAAATTCTTATCCCATCCCAATTCTTGCATCTGCTTACAATCCTAGTGTGAAGTTAGCTCTTAATTATAAGTACTATATTCAGATATTTATCACTTCTATAGCAATGGTCTAATGTTACTCCATGTATCTACCAGAGATGATTCTACATCACAAAATTGGAGCACCCAGCCCAGTTTATGTTTCCCTAAGCAATACTTTCATGGGTGAGTATGTTACACTTTCTAATTTATTATCAGTTACGGTGTCGTGGGGTCAATCTTTGACTACCCCACGGTGGTGATACCTGTGTCACGCCAAGAACATCTGCCTTATGACGAGGGCCCAAGGAAGGCCCAAGGAGGAGGACGTGCGGCCCAAGATAGTCGACATTAGGTCATCAGCCTCGATCGTCTTGTAAGTGCCATCGGCACCGTTCACCCGAGACCTAGCTTACCATATAAAGGCTAGGAGGGTCCCTCGTCTAGGGTAAGGAAGAACGCATACGCTCACGCTCACAGCCGCCATCTCAGACCCTAGCGAGATTGCCATCTCGCCATTGTAGCCACGCTCAACATCAATACCAGACAAGCAGGAAGTAGGGTTTTATCCTCCGGGAGCCTGAACCTGGGTAAACACCTCGCCTGTTAGCCGTCGTGATCACCAGCGCTCATCTCTCTCCCCCTCAATCCACCCGGGGTACTCGATCCAGGGATTTGCCGAGTCCCAGCCTCGTCAATTGGCGCCGTCTGTGGGAAAGAACGAGCGCTGGAACCATGGTCGCTCCGGCCCCATCAACCTTGAAGATCGACACCTGCACCAGGGAGCCAATCTGCTTCGGCTCCTTCGAGTACGTCAGCCACCCACCGGCTCATCGCTCGGTGTACGCTGAACTGCGTGAAGGTATGTCGATCACCTTTGGTACCATGCACTACCTCATAGACAAGCCGCGGAACACTCCGATCTACGGCGGCCGCGCTACGCGCGGTGGTGACACCCGCATCTGCGTCGACTACGCCAACCACGCCTTCACCCGCCGTGGAGATCGCATCTGCTACGAATGCAGCGATCGCATCTTCGACTGCCGCGAAGATCGCATCTGCCACGACTACAACGACCGCGTCATCACCTGCTGTGATAGCATCTACCGCGACTGTGGCGATCGCATCTTCGACTGCTGTGAAGATCACGCTCGCCTCGACTACACCAACTGTCTCCATGGCAGAGATCGCGCCCAACGCGACCACAACACCTGCATCTCCGGCTGCCAAGTAGATCGCATTGGCTGCGACCCCGGCGCGGATCAAGTCTACTTCGACTACCTTGATCGCGTCGCGGGCAAGGCCAAGATCCACATCGACTCCGACTACGTCAGCCACGCCTTCGCGCCGCGAGATCGGCCGCAAGCCAATCGCACCCGCGTCGACGACAGTGAATCCATTCCTCGCGTCCGCGGTGAAGGTCGCGAAACTCTACGGAAAGAGCCTCAATGGCGATTGTGATACCCACCATGTTGCAGCCATTTTCAACTCCGAGCACGGCTCGGACGAAGGAAGCAGCAGTGGAAGCATCAGCCCCACTCCCCAGATTTACCCCGCACAAGTCTACATGGCCGGCCCGTCGCGGGCCAACAGCGACGAACCCGCATATCCACTGGAGGTGGTCATGTCGGACCAGGTGACGCGACTCACCATTACCCGCGACATGGCAATCAGATCCCTGAAGCACATGGAGGAGGGCACGTACCCCCCACCAGACGCACCCCGAGAGGACCTTATGACGGTCTAGTACCTGCTGCGGAAGGAAGGCGAACGACTTCGCGCAGAGAAGGCCGAGCTACTCCGACGCAAGGAGGAAGCCGACGCGGCGAGTGCCAGGAGGGCCGCTTATTCATTCACTGCTGCCGTGGAACGTTGCGCAACTGCGCCGCTTTTACGCCTGATCGACCCCAATTTGTAACAGTACAATGTCAATAAGTGGCAGGTTTCAGACGCACTCTTTCCCTCGCCAGGGTACCCGAGGGGACTGGAAGGGTTTTAATGAGGCGGCCTGCTCGCAAAAGTCAATAAAGTGATTTGAGGAACAAGCTCTCCCCTCTACTTTCATTAGCAAGAAACATAAACCTAGGCCGCCACCTGACGCACTCGGGGGCTGCGCCATGTAGGTCCAACCCGAAAATCCTCGGCCGCCACCCGAACCACTCGGGGGCTGCGCTGTACAGGTCTAAGTCAAAACCTAGGACGCCACAACCGCGCCATACAGGTTCAACTCGAAAATCCTAGGCCGCCACCCGAACCACTCGGGGCTGCGCTGTACAGGTCTAAGTCAAAACCTAGGCCGCCACCTGACGCACTCGGGGGCTGCGCCATGCAGGTCCAACCCGAAAATCCTCGGCCGCCACCCGAACCACTCGGGGGCTGCGCTGCACAGGTCTAAGTCAAAACCTAGGCCGCCACAGCCGCGCCATACAGGTTCAACTCGAAAATCCTCGGCCGCCACCCGAACCACTCGGGGGCTGCGCTTTACAGGTCTAAGTCAAAACCTAGGCCGCCACCTGACACACTCGGGGGCTGCGCCATGCAGGACCAACCCGAAAATCCTCGGCCGCCACCCGAACCACACGGGGGCTACGCAGTACAGGTCTACGTCAAAACCTAGGCCGCCACCTGATGCACTCGGGGGCTGCACCATACAGGTCCAACCCGAAAACGCCTTGGCCGCCACCCGAACCACTCGGGGGCTGCGCTGTACAGGTCTAAGTCAAAACCTAGGCCGCCACCTGACGCACTCGGGGGCTGCGCCATACAGGTCCAACCCGAAAATCCTCGACCGCCACCCGAATCACTCGGGGGTTGCGCTGTACAGGTCTAAGTCAAAACCTAGGCCGCCACAGCTGCGCCATACAGATCCAACTCGAAAATCCTCGGCCGCCACCCGAACCACTCGGGGGCTGCGCTGTACAGGTCTAAGTCAAAACCTAGGCTGCCACCTGACGCACTCGGGGGCTGCGCCATACAGGTCCAACCCGAAAACGCCTTGGCCGCCACCCGACGCACTCAGGGGCTGCGCCGCACAGGTCTAAGTCAACCTAGGTCGCCACCCGACGCACTCGGGGGCTGCGCCATACAGGTCTAACTCGAAAAACCCTCGACCGCCACCCAACGCACTCGGGGGCTGCGCCGTACAGGTCTAAGTCAACATCCTAGGCCACACTCGAATCATTCGAGGGCTGTGCCGCACAGGTCTAGCTCGAACAAACCTCGGCCGCACCCGACGCACTCGGGGGCTGCGCCTTACAGGTCTGGCTCGAAAACGCCTCGGCCGCACTCGAAGCACTCGGGGGCTGCGCCGCACAGGCCTGACTCGACACACCTCGGCCGCACTCGATCCGCTCGGGGACTGCGCCATACAGGTTTCTAGAAGTCTACAAGATACAATTTACTCACTCGGAGGCTGCCCCCACCTCGGCATACATACACTCATGCTCCCACTTGGGAAAAATATCTTTTACAAACTAATGCTACACAACAGCAGTCTGGTAGTCTTACTCTACAGGCTCGTCCTTTGGCGCATCGAGTGGCCCTACAAGTTGCTCACTGAAGTTCTGGACCTGTTGAATCATCTGACGTGCAGCCGCAAGGGTATCGGCGTAGTCATCTGTTCCAGGCAAGCCGTCAAGCACCTTGTTCAAGGGAAGATGAGGCCGGTGCATTCGAACGTACGCCAGCGCCACGTTCGCCCCGCCAACAAGCTGGGCGTGCACGACTTCCTTCAACGCCTTGCCTTCGCGGAATTTCTCCAGCAGCGCAGCCAGTCCATTAGGTTGCTCGTTGTACGGAAAGTACACCTTGTTGACCTGCAAGAGAGTCTTTCTACAACCTTCCAGGAGCAAAGTAGCCCGCCAGGTGCGATCCAGCATTCTAGCCAGTACACTGTCTGTGGATTTGTTCGACCAAAACGTACGCGCTTCGGGTGAGTCACTGGCAGCCTCCTTTTCCACCCGCTCATCCACTCGACTCTGCTCGGCCTTCCAGTCAGAATTCACATCTGCATCAAGACCCAACACTTAGAATAGTGAAAGCATAAAGAAGCCGAAGCAAAGCGCTAGAAGCCCAACCTTGTAGCTGTCGACTGATCAAGTCTATCTGGCCAAGAAGGAATTCCTCACGCTGGGAGAATGGCGCAGCGGGCCGTGACTTCAAGCGCTCCAACTCCAACTCGGCGATCTTCAACTTCGACTCGAGCTCAACAATCTTATTTCTCATGAAGGTGATCACTCGCTGGTCATTTACACTTCGCGCAGGAGCTGGAGGAGTTCGACGGCGACGACGATTAGGTGCAGCCGAAGAGGTGTCCTCCTCGTCATCCACACCAGTCGTTCCAGCAACCTCAGGAGCCTCGCCCATCTCAGACTGCCAAGTTCGACAGTGTCAAGCAAGGAAAAGAGCACATTCATTCTAGCATAAATATGACAGAAGACTCGAAGGCACAAATTCACATTTCAACATTAGAATGTTCGCGGCCAGAAGACCCGCAAACTATATGGTTCATTACAGACCAAGATCAAAGGTAGAGGAATCTTAAAATAAAGAAGTCTACGTCGCAGACTCCGACTGAGAACGGCTCTTCCTAGCGGCCAACTCTGCAGCCTTGGCGATTTTCTTCTCGAAGGTGGCAATTAACTTCGCAGCCAGCTGACTCGCCCGCGCCTTCACACCGCTAAGGGACGCGGTTCGGCCATCAGGCCTCCGAGGGAAGTCGCTGACAACCTTCTCAAAATCACCCACGACTTGGTGACCAAGTAGTAGCTGGAAAGTGAGCTCTGAGCCGCGTACCGTCTGCGCACGCGTGTAGTCCGCCATGGTGGTCGCATTGCCTTCAAACGGAGCCACAAGCGCGTCAACAGTGATCGGCGGTAGCTGGCTGGGGAAGATGCTCCGGTGCACAGTCGCCAAAGCGCCTGTCGACTTATGTAGCGCCATC
Organism: Puccinellia tenuiflora; assembly: GCA_012064385.1. Lineage (NCBI taxonomy): Eukaryota > Viridiplantae > Streptophyta > Magnoliopsida > Poales > Poaceae > Puccinellia > Puccinellia tenuiflora. The sequence continues at coordinate 1,731,330 of QRDG01000245.1, read as the reverse complement.
GAGGCATACGCGCAGACGCGGTCGATGAAGCCAACAGACTCTGTCAAGCCGACATTGGCACTGGAAGTTTCTTCTGGAGGAGCACCTCCGCAAGTCTCTGCTCCAAAAGAAATCCACACCTGTAAGGCTTCCACAGTCGACAAAATGCAAAGTAGGCAATGAGCCGAGATACTTACTTCCAATAACATCGGCGAGTGCGAGCAAGCGTTCAACCTGGGTCTTCTCTAGATCACCCCGGGTTCGCTCACGCTCTTGGGCTTCACCCAGTGATTTCTCCAGCTCCGCGACCCGCTTCGCCATGCTCTCCCTCTCGCCTGTGGATCACCGGAGCAAAGTCAGCAATGAAGATAGTTGAAGCACCCCTCGAACGCAAGGGTCCACACTTACCTTTCGCCTGCTCCAGAGCAGCGCGGAGTTGATTCCTCTCCTGCTCCATGCGAACGAAGGTGGCGGCTCCCTCCATCTGCTGACGATAATACGGCTGCAGGAAACACTCGACATCAATCTGCGCCCGACTATTCTAGTCACGCACATCTTCGGGGGCTACTCCCATCGGGAGTGCTGTTCGCGCACCCGATACAGATTTTGCAGACTGAGTTAAGGGACACTTACATGCTCAAGCAACCCAGCGTCCACCGAGGTCGCGTCAGCAGTTTTCTCTGGCACGGAGGAGGTCGAAGCTTTCAAGGTCAAAGCGTCACCCGCCTGCGGCTCTTCTTCGGTCGTCTTCATAGTCTGCTCGAACACAGGAGCAGAAGTGTGCTCCATCTCTGGAGGCGAAGAACCAACATCGCCAGTACGGTCACTGCGACAAGATAACTCAATTCAAGGACTCGCAAAGTCAAAAAGTGCACTCGACAAAACAAGGCGATGGTTGCAAGACTAACCTGGTGACGTCCAGATCATCTTCACTGCCCACGGAAACGGAGGGCATCCTTGCGAATCCAGTCGGCGGTGCAGAGCTGAGGGGAGGCACGACCAAAAGCTCCGTCGGGTCGCTCATGTGCCTAGCACCCGAGGACGACCCGCTCGTCTCCTCCTTGTCCTCCACAGCCGTTTCCTTCAAGGGCGACGGCGCCGAAGCAGAGTCGCCATTCTTTCGCTTCAGCCGCTTCAGCAGCGGCTCCTCATCTTCATCGTCCTCCTCCAACTCCTCACTTCGAGAAGTGGCGGAGGGACGTTCATCGTCATCATCCTCGTCCTCCTCCGGGACCTCTGCCTCTTCGTGAGGTCCGTTCTCCATCAGCGGAGGAAGGCTAACATAGCTCGAGCGACCCTGTCAGCAAATGAAATATTCGAGTCAGGCTAAATGATTCGACTGAAGAAAATGCAAGAAAAGAGCAAAGTACACGACACTCACCTTAGGCACAGGATTGTTGGGGCCATACGGCTCGACTGGGCACTTGACGTTGCACGGGTCTGCGGCTCGGAGGCTGGTGATGCTCCTCACCTTCGACTCGACTTCGTCATCATCGAGCTCATCGCCACTTTCACGCGCCCACATCGGTTGGACGCGACTGCGGAGCGGCTGCACTCGGAGCCTGTAGAAGGTGGAAATAAGGTGCACTCCACCTGTCTCGCACCCAAGGCTCTTCAGAAGGCCACGAAGGAGCGTCAGCAAAGGCTTGGTCGCCTCCTTGTCTTCCTTCGACAGCGGGTGCGCCCACGCGTTCGTCTTCTGGAACGCGCGATCGGCCGCGAAGTCGGGAAGCCCTTCTTGGTCGCACCTGATGTAGAACCACTTCTCTCGCCAACCCTGGACAGAGTCGGATTTCTTCATCTGAAAGTAGGTGGTGTCGCCACGCACCTGGATGCCGAAGCCGCCGACTGGATACACCTGCTTGCTCTTCCCAACGTTCCTCCTCACGAGGAACAGAGACTTCCACATCAGCCAGTTGGGTGCGATTCCCAGGAAGCACTCGCAGAGCACGATAAAGCTCGCGATGCTCAAGACGCTATTGGGAGTCAGATCGTGGATCTGAATCCCATAAGCATACAGGAGACCACGAACGAAATCGTGGAGAGGGAACCCGAAACCCCGCGGAAGAAAATCCACGAAGCAAACGCGTTCCCCCTCACGAGGAGCGGGAAATACCTCCTTTCCTGGAGCGCGCACTGCCGCCTGGTCCGCCGGCGGCAACAGCCCCTACGTGCGGAAGGCCTCGAGGTCAGCCTTCTTCACCGACGACTTCGCCCAGTCGCCGTCGGGCTTCTTCATCACGCTAGCCTCGGCGGCGGCGACGGCGCCGGCGGCAGACTTCCCCCTCTTCATCGTGACCTTGCTCATGGAGGGTGGAGAAGAATCTGACAGAGGAGAAGCAATGGAGGAGAGAGCAGTGGAGACGACGGCGAAATGGGGATGGGATGAACTGTTCCCCACCGCGGTGAAAAATATATACCGCAGGGTTAGTTCATCCTGGCCGTTCCCCACGAAACCGCTCTCCACAACCTCATCTGGCCATCCACGTGCCGCGAAGAGATAGCAACCGTCGCCAGCCACGCCGCCCACTACGCGCGGGAATCGAGGCGCCATCATCACGCCGCGAAAAATTCGCGCCCAACGGTCAGATCAGTCAATACTGACACTGGGACCACCCTGTCACGTCCCATCGGACACAGAGTGTGCCAAAAACGTCAGCGCTGACGTCACCTGTGGAGGCGTAGCAAGTAAGCCAACGGGCTGATGGAGCACCTGGATAAATTCATTCGAGTGCAACAAAGATACAGTAAGCTTTAAGCGCTGAATAGACTCGACAAGTCCATTCGAGTGGAAAAGAAATTCAGTAAGCTCCATGAGCTGAGTAATACTCAAAGCAGTAAGCCAAACCGGCCGAGTACAAAGTAAGTCACGCAAAGCCAGTTGCGACTCCGTCAGCTCGAGTCTCTTCTTTACTCCCATCGGGAGCGGGCTTTTCGACTGAAGGAAAAATTGAGTTTAACCTCAATTGCAAGCAATTCAGCTTAATCTCGGGGGCTACTCCCATCGGGAGCGCTGTACGCGCTCCCGAATGACTCAGAACAATCGCAGTCGAAAACTCACCGACCAAAGCAATACTCACAGTTTTTACCCTGCAGTCGATGTTTCGACTGAGGAATCCTCCATAAGCCCTGAACGGCTGGAGTCGACCAATTTCATTTGTTCCTTTCAGGAACCTGGGGGCGTGCCCAGAAGGAAGGAGTCCTTTACCCGACTCTACGATTCGACTAAGCACTCGGGGGCTACTGTCGTGGGGTCACTCTTTGACTACCCCACGGTGGTGATACCTGGGTCACGCCAAGAACATCTGCCTTATGACGAGGGCCCAAGGAAGGCCCAAGGAGGACGACGTGCGGCCCAAGATAGTCGACGTTAGGTCATCAGCCTCGATCGTCTTGTAAGTGCCATCGGCACCGTTCACCCGAGACCTAGCTTACCATATAAAGGCTAGGAGGGTCCCTCGTCTAGGGTAAGGAAGAACGCATACGCTCACGCTCACAGCCGCCATCTCAGACCCTAGCGAGATTGCCATCTCGCCATTGTAGCCACGCTCAACATCAATACCAGACAAGCAGGAAGTAGGGTTTTATCCTCCGGGAGCCTGAACCTGGGTAAACACCTCGCCTGTTAGCCGTCGTGATCACCAACGCTCATCTCTCTCCCCCTCAATCAACCCGGGGTACTCGATCCAGGGATTTGCCGAGTCCCAGCCTCGTCATACGGTCACTGAATGGTTAATCCAACTATTTTTCTTCAACAGGACATTACTGAGGTACTTATCATCTAGACACTTCCTTTTCCAGTATCCTCACTGAAGCTATGTATATGAAATGCATCAATGCTAATTCCGAAGACACTCTCTTTTTTCAGATATGGGAAAAGAAACATTGATCTATGGTTTCATATCAAAGAAACACTGCTTATTTGATTCTTCAAGGAAAAACAATAGGAAATGTCACCTAGCTTCTAGCACACCATATAAAAGGATGGGACTACACAAAAATAACATTTATGTGATGTTGACTGAGACACATGGTTTTTATGGCTGGGATCTGGCAATGAATCATGCTGAGACATCATCACGAATGATCATGCATAGCACATCTATTTTGTCATCCGATAGCCTTGCTGATTAGAAGAAAAAATGGATTACCCGATGCACTTAGGAAACCAAAAGAAATCTAAAATCAGCCTCATAACAGAAAACTAAAATCTGCATCAATGCTAATTCTGCAAAACACTCTTTTTTCAGATATGGCAAAAGAAACATTGTTATGTAACAAGTACTCACAACTGTGCGGAGGCGGCGATCTCCTGACGGATTGCGGAGGCGTCCTGGCCCGAGCAGTGCGGCAGCGGCGTCGTCCTGTCCCAGCTAGTGCAGCGGCGGCGGCGTCCTGTCCCGGCCAGTGCAGCGGCGGCGTCCTCCTCCAGTGTGCAGTGCGGCGGTGGCGTCCTCCTCCCGCGGACGGTGACGGCGACGGTGGTGTCCTCTCTCAGGCGGAGGTGAGGGATGCAAGGGTGGGGGAGAGGCGGCGACATCAGCTAGTCCGGTTGCCGGACCAAATAGGGGCGACGGGAAGTGAGAGGCGTGCGGCGTGCAGGCGGCGGTGACGGAGGTGAGGGGCAGGGGGCGGGGGCTTCGAGGTGGTACTCCCACGTCCTCCACGATGGGAGGTTGTCGTGGACGGAGTTGTCGCCGGTTGCCACGGATTTGACAACGTCGGGCTGACCGGCGGTTGCCATTGAAGGAGTCGGCACCGGCGGCGCGGCGCAGCGACGGCGAAGCAGCAAGGAGGGGATCGACGGGGGCGCGCGGGGAGGGGATCGACGGGGGCGCGTAGTGAGGGGATCGACAGAGCGGCTCGTTTGCGGTTCGTTTTTTTGTTTTTTTTTTCGCGTGGGAGTGAATATGATGAGCACCTCATCATTGGGAGACTCTGGATCGTTGAATTGTGATTGAACAGCTCAGATCGTCTGGATCATACCCCCATCTCTCTCTTTTTATCTCTACTAGTAAACGTGCACGTGTAATACACGTGTAATAATAGTGAATACAATATTAATACCTCACAAAATATTAATAATTGGACTATGCTACCTAGGGCACGTGCCCTAGATTAGACGTCCGTGGGCACGGATGGAATTAGGTAATTAACCCATGCATGCAAGTAACTAGCCAACCCGCGTATGGACTTTTTCATTGGATCCCAAACTTTAAAATGTTTTATCTCTTGAACCGTAAGTCAAAACTCAGATCCGTTTTCACGGTTAGCTTAGTCGCAGTCGAGATCTTCGAAAGTAGATCCCATGTTGATATGTTTTGATAATATTTTTTTCTCGACTCTAGTTGCCAGGTTATAGTCACTTTGTCACCAGGGTATTGCCATGTTGGTCACCAGGTTAAAATCAAAAAGTTACCAGGTTATTTGAACTTCGCTACTCACTAATATAAGTCTTTCCTGATGTTAATGTGATCTTTTACGTGTTTAGAGTGGATCAAATACCCATTCTCTGGACATATAGATCATATCCATGAGGAAAACACATGTAAATATTATCTCGTAATTTTGTGTTATTTGGATGGTAACTGTTAACCAGTAGCATGGCAACTACGGTATAATAATCTGGCAACTTATGACAGGAAAAAAAGTCGTCAACGTATGTCTTTTCTGATGTTAGCTTAGTTGATAGATTATAGTCACTTGGTCATTAGGGGTTTTGACATGTGGTCACCGTGTTAAAATTGAATGATTACCAGAATTTTTAAGCTTCTCTTCTCATCTATGTAAGCTTTGCATGTTTATAATGTCATCTTTTATGTGTTCAGGTGTATCGAATACTCAGTATCTGGACATGTAGATCATTGCTATGACAAAAAATATGTAAAAAATTATCGGGTAACTGTGCACGTTTTGAATGGTAACCGTTAACTAGTGATCTGGTAGCTACGTTATTATAACCTGGCAACTAGCATCGAAAAAAAAAAGTTCGTCGAAACATGTTCAGAAGGGATCTTGTTTTGAAGATTTAATCGAGACGGACCCAACTATGAAGACAGATTGTCGATTAGATTAATGGTTGAAGAGATAAATCATTTTAAATTTCAGATTTCGAAAAGATTCCATACTTACATGCATTCGTTGGTCACTCCGCACCCCTATAGAGAAGAATCTCTACTTCCACCCACCGGACCGAACAGTTTTGTTGGGCACAGGCCTTTTATAGATTAATCGTTAATAATTTTAGTTATTAATGTGAATAAATAAAATATAACAGAATCCACAATATGATAAATGAAACGACAATACTAATTAGTCAGTGTAAATAGGACATCATTAACGATTTAGCAAATGAAACGTGTAATAATCATGTACATCTGAGCCATCAATATTTAAGTTACATCAATAAAGATCAATAACAAAAAGTATCGACGATGCTAGCAGGTTTTTTTCCGGTGCTTGAAGAAGTTTCTTCACCAATCAGTGATGGAGCTTTGAAGATATTATAGGAGCGTCTCCATTTCCTTTCATTATTCTTTGCTGCACATATTATGATCACCTTCAATAAATATCACACAAGATTCGAATATAATCTCATGGTTGTTCGAGTAAATAAAAAATTGGTAATGTAACAGACTAAGAAATACCGGCATGAAGAAATAATAACCCCGTTTCATCCCTCCAAGACATCCCTGTACACAATGTTTTTTGTGCTTTTCCCTGTAGGGTCTATGTCTTTATTTGGCTTGGCCAAAATCTGAGTGGTTTGTCTTGACACACCCCTTGACAATGCAACATAAAGCTGGCCGTGCGAGAACACAGGCTCGGGTAGGTAAATACCAACATTTGGAATCGTTTGACCCTAGGACTTTGTTGATGGTCATTGCAAAACTCAACCGGATCGGGAACTGTTTTCTCTTGAACTTGAAAGGAAGTGAAATGTCCTCAGAGGGCGACAGAGGGATCCTCGGTATGAACACTCTATTTCCTAGCATGTTGTCCACCAACAATCTCGGCATCGATTGCATTATCTTGGAAGGCTCTAATCACCAATCTTGTTCCATTGCACAACCCGTTGTGAGGATCGAGGTTTCGGAGAAGAATGACAGGACAATTGACTTTGAGTTTCAAAACATGCGGTGGCTAGGCCATTTGGAGTGATGGTTTTTAGATAGTCAATTGTGCAGTTGTTGCGCGGATCATCCTCGACAGAGTCAAAGCTATAATATACCTTTTGTTGGCCTGGAAACCTGTCGATCATTTTTTTATTCAGATCGTCCACATAATCATTATTGGTTGAAAGAATGGCACGTGCGCTCATGTAGGATCCCGATGCGGCATTCTCATGGAGCGATGGGAAGATATCTTCGATAAGCTTTTTCACTGGTTCTTCACTTTGGGTGTAAGGAATAACAATGTCATCCGGAAGACGCACGTAATCACAACTGATCGTCTCTTCAGTCCCATCACCAATTCTCAAGAGGTAACTGGAGAACCACGGGTCAGTTTGTGCCCTCATATTACGTGTGAGGCGTATCTTCCTAACCTTCTCCCATAAAGAAGATCTCAGTAGCGTAGCATCAGTGATCTGTGCTCTTGTCCCACGGGTCACCACGGGAAGGACTTGTCTAAAATCTCCCCCAAATCTCAGGCTTCCCATACCGCTGGACTAACGCCATCGCATCAAGAAATCTTTGTTGCATGTCTCGATCACCTCCAGGAAAAGTCCGCGGTAGCACGATTCTCTTGCCAACCTTAGAACCACGTGTCTCGCCGGCATAAATGACGTCAACAACCCCCTAAGAAACAGATGAATCAGTACATCATTACCAGGTAAACAGATGCATAATGTAATTCATGTAGAATGTTATGATACCTGATATAGATCAGCGCGGATGAGCTTCTGACTCTCAGGCTTGGAGTAGAAATCAAGCCTCATGGTCTCCATCTTAATGTACATGTCGACAACCCATTGTTGGAATGCGCGTCCACCAAACAATATAATGTTGAAAAGGTTTTTCCTGCAGTGTAGCTTGAAACAATAATACTCCCTTGCGCTTACAAATTTTCTGGATGTTCCAACATCATCACCCTCTTTCTGGATCTCTTCATCATCATCTAGGAAACGGTTGGAAAAACGACTAATCAGTAATTAACAATGAATAAACACGTGAAACACGTTACAAGCTTCAGGACCATTACCTGCTGCATCATCCGTGTTTGATTCTACGTGTACACTTGAAGTACGATCCAGAACTTGGATGTCCTCACCCTCGGTGCCATCCTTGTTGTTCTCTTGAACAACGGGAGGTGGTTCGTCATATGGCATCCAACGGTTCCATCCTGTTTCCCCTCCCGGAAAGAACAATGGATACGCCAAAGGATCATAGCAACCATAGTATGCTCTGATAAATATGGGACAATCACCTTTGCTATGTAAGACAACCTGCCTATCAAAAGTGTTTTGTGGATCATAAGAAGCACAAAACCAAATTAAAGAATATGGGGTCAACAGAAGTTTCAATGGAAGAGACGGATAATTAAAGTAGTTTTGCTGCAATTAAAGAATATATCATGTCCTTCCCTACCAAAACCAAATTGGTGCGGATACATGACGCAAACTTATCACGTGGAGATTTAGAATGTCTGTTCAAAGACGATGGATGGTTGGACGGTGATGTAAGCTAACATGGCTACATATTGTAAAATGTATGTGCATGAAAAGCGTTTGATTTTTTTATATAATGTTTGTTTCAAACTACAGATCATAAATGCATATATTTACTCCATGCGGATCCAAGACCATCTACATACTAGAGCAGGTGGACGAGTATTTTTGGATAGCACACATACTTCTACAATATATAAGCGAGACGCTAAACTTCCTATAAGTCCAGTGGAACATACGCACATCCTGCGGCGAGTACTTAATTACCTACAACACGACATGGTAAGACTACATATATATAGTTTAATTTAACAATGATCTTGTATTTACTAATTGTGACTACAACTGACTTCCTTCTGCCAGCTATTCGTCCCCATTAATGTGACGCAATGTCATTGGTTTCTTTGTAATGTTGATGCTAAAAACCGCCGGATACAGGTGCTCGATTCGTTTGGTCCACGAATGAGTCGATCCGACCTGCACCTTATGGTGAGAATATACTAATCCATATTCATCTTTCATGATTACCAATTAGGATATATTAACATATACTGTAATACTCTTTTCTATTTACAGCTTAAGGGGCTTGAGAAGCATCTTATGATTGCTTCTCAGACGAGTGAGTTCAATAAAGGTGAAAAGTGGCCGGACCTTGAAGTAACCAAATGGCCAATCGTAGAGTGTGTTCACGAGCCAATGCAATCAGATGGGTATGCTAAACACTCACTACACACCGATAAGTGACGTGAATAATAACATAACTATTAATGAATTAAACTTGCAACTCATCTTGTGGGTTGTTCTTTTCCACTTGAAATGGCAATGTATATTCATTCCAAATTCGGTTTATAGCCTATTTGTTGTGATGACTAATTTGTAGAAGGGTATGAAACTATTTAGGAAGCAATTACCTACGATTCTACATGAATCTGTTCTCAATGTGATAAGAGGAAAGCCGGAATATCATCAGCAAGAAAATCAACTAGGCGAATCTTCTTCACGATCTGCTGAGCGTGCCCCATTTACGGACCGTACAAACTATTATAATTCTCAGATTCGTGGAGTTCAAAACCAGCAGAGTGGAAAAGGGTGGTATGCTCGGTTGTCTGATGAAAAGAAAAAGGAATATCTACAGAGGCAACGCGTCGCCCGACAGCAAAGGAAGGACGCGAACCGGAGTGGTGTTCATATTGTCGACGTGTCTCAGTCATCGCATACTAACCCGCTGAGCACAAAAACCAGCACACAAAATAGTGGTATGTAGTCCTTGCCCTTCAAAAAAAAAATAGTGGTATGTAGTCCTTACGCATAAATTTCCTAATAATGTATACTGTAATATTTTCTCATGTCGACCTACAGGGATATCGCACATGGAGAACCAATCAGGCACATATTCTTTGCACTCCGGTGAGAATGCCCAAGTTACGGGCCAAATGCACAATTGTAATGATCAGAATAGTCAGAGTCAAAAACGAAAGAGTGGTCAAGGATGGTACGCTCGATTGTCCGACGAGAAAAAAGCAGAGTATCTACAGAGGCAGCGTATAGCCCGATAAAAAAAGAAGGCTGCAACCAGCACTGATGTCAACTACGTGCAGCTGTCTCAGATATCCTTGACACCCTTAACGGGACCACAACGTACCCCGTTGAGCAACATAACCAACACACATACAAATGGTACATATACCTGTTTTGTTTCATTTTGGGAAAATGGACTATCTTAATTGTTTCACGTTGTCGGCACAGTGGAAACCAGGGTACCACGGGCCGGCCTGCCAGGGCCCACAAGATTCTTTGGATGATTTTCGCTAAGGACCAGGCTCTCCAAGCCTGGCGAGCTTCGCGAGGTTTTCTTCCCTCGCGAAGGGTTTTTCTCCTCGCCAAGGGTTCTTTCCCTCGGCGAGGGATCGCTCCTCGACAAGGCGTCTCCGACGCCGCTCGCAATTCTGCCAAGGACCAAGCTGAAGGGCTTGGCGAGGCTTTTCGCCTCGCGAAGCGCTTTCTTCGTGAAGCCATCTCTGCCCCCGCGGCAGAGCGCACATGGGCTCTGCGCCGTGTGCAGAGTGACGCGCGTGCCTACGTGCGATGACAACAACGCCGCAGTTGCCATTTCCATGTATAAAGCAGTCAACAAAGCGGAGCCAAGCAAAGCGGGCAACGAGTTTTGCCTCTTTGGTGACAAGGGAACAGTCTGCAGCTACGCTCCAAGGACGACGTCATCGTGGGTCACCTCCCACCTCGGCAAGCGCCAGTCCACTGTCCAGCTGGTCGGTGCCCCTTTTCAGCTTTGGTGACGCCGTTCCCCTGCCGTGGACCGCGTCCACGAGCTTTACCTTTATGGTAGACCTCACCTTTACGTGCACCGCGCCTCCTCCTTCGTCGCCATGTGGTAGCCCTTCCCGACCAAATGTTTGGGCAGAAGAGGCCCAGGGCGCCTATAAAAGGAGGAGGAGCACGCCCTAGCAAAGGGGGGACGCTTGGTTAGGGTTCGGTTTTTGGAGTCTAGGAGCCTACCCAAAAACCCTAGATCTGAAGATCAGCCAGTAGCCATTGTTAGCCCCCTAGAGCTCGACAAGCTCTCCTTGTACTGTAAACTCTCCAAGCAGTGCGATACATAGAAGCAGGACGTAGGGGTTTTATCTCCACAAGAGGGCCCTGAACCTGGGTAATACCTTGTGTCAATCTCTGCAGTGTCGTCCGCAGCGAGCCTGACGAGCACCGTCGCCGGAGCACATTGTGGATGTTTGACCCCGTGTTCAGCCCCTTACACGATACCTTGGAGACACCCCTAGTTCCCGGGGACAATCTCCGACATTTGGCGCGCCAGGTAGGGGGCTGAGGCGCGTCTTCATCCTCGACACAGCCATGGCCGGTTCTCGTGTCGAACGTCTCGCTCGCCGGACGGCTAGCGCCGCCACCCGCTCCCGCAGGCCGCCCGCGTGGCCGCCCGCGTGGGGGCTCTGCTCCGGAGCGCCGCGTCGACCCCGAGCCCCGCGTCGAGCACCCCGACGACGACGACATCGACCACGCTGAGGACGACCTCGGCGAAGAGGAGGCCTCCTCCCTGCCCCCGTCGCGGGACCGTGCTGCCTCCTCGCTGGGCCGCCTGCGCCCAGCCCTGCAACTGCGCTCCTCATGGTGCAGGAGCTGCTGCAGTACCGCCCCCACGCCGGCGGCTCAGGAGGCCTGGCTCAACCGCGTTGCCGAGCTCATCGGCGCCGCTCGCGCCGCGGCACCTGCGCCGTCTCGTTCCTTGGTTCCTTCTGCGCTCGTGGGGGACGTGGCGCACGGCGCACCTCCCGCGCCTCCTCTCCAACCCGCACCCATTCCGGCTCCACCGGTTGCACCGCAACCTGCTCCAGCGGGGGCTCCTCCTCGCGACGGCCGCGCTGCATCGCACGCGTCATCGCCACATGACTGCCAGATCGTGCAGCGAGCCCCTGAGGACGCACGCGTGAGCATCGAGCGCGGGCAAGAACGCCGCAACCGCGCCGTCCAGGACGTCACCACCGCCGGGCGCCACCCTCCGCGCCACCCTTGCCAACGGCACGGTCACCTATGGCACGACGGCCACGTTCACTCGCAGCCTTCGTCGCGTCGTTTGGCCGGTCAAGTTCAGGCCGGACATCCCCACCGCGCTACGATGGCAAGAACAACCCACTGGAGTTACTGCAGCTCTACTCTCTGGCCATCCAGGCCGCCAGGGGCAACGACAAGGTCATGGCGAACTGGTTCCCCATGGCCCTCAAGGACTCTGCGTCCTCATGGCTCACCAACCTCCCCGCCGAGTCCGTCAACTCCTGGGAGGAGCTCTGCCGGTGCTTCGTCGCCAACTTCAAGGGCACGTACGAGCGCGGCCTCACCTACAACGACCTCCGTGCCGTGCGTCAGAAGCCCGGCAAGACCCTCCGCAAGTACATCCAGCATTTCAGCCAAGTGCGCAACAAGATCCCCAACGCCACCGACGCGCAGGTCATTTCGGCCTCCAGGCTGGGGTCACGACGTGCGGATGCTCGAGAAGCTCGGCATCCACGACAACATCACCACCGTCATCAGCTTTTCGACTTGGCGGACAAGTGCGTCAAGGCTGAAGAGGGCCGCTTGTTCGTCAAGACGAGCCAGGGGACCCCAGCCGAGGGGTCCAAGAAGAAGAAATCCTCTGAGAAGCGCAAGACTACTGCGGTCCTCGCGGCAGAGCCTGACGCCCAGCAGTCTCGCCAAGCTGCCACTCCAGCCGCAGGACCTGAGAAGAAGGATGATCGTCCTTCTTTCTGCATCTACCACAACAGGCACTCTCACACCACCGAGGACTGCTTCGACATCAAGAGGCTTCGCGAGGCTCGCGAGGCAAACGGAGGCCGCGGAGGCCGCGGCGGAGGCCGCAGCGGCCGCGGGGGGCGATGCTGGAACAACAACTACAACGACAACTACCAGCAGAAACCCCCAGGCCAACGCTGCCCAGCCCGCAAACGACAACCTGCCTGCCGAGGCTGATGAAGGCTACCAGGTTACCTCGCGGAGCCGCTTGCATCCTTGGCGGGGCTCAGGCCCCTCGCTCCAACCGCCACTTCAAGCAACTCGCTCGCGAGGTTCACAGCAGCCCTTCCTGGAGTCGAGGCCTCCAGGCCCCTCAAGTGGTCCCAGTGCCCCATTACTTTCGACTCCGGCGACCACCCCAAGTCCACTTCAACCGTTGGCNTAATTCATTAATAGTTAATGTTATTATTCACGTCACTTATCAGTGTGTAGTGAGTGTTTAGCATACCCATCTGATTGCATTGGCTCGTGAACACACTCTACGATTGGCCATTTGGTTACTTCAAGATCCGGCCAATTGTCACCTTTATTGAACTCACTCGTCTGAGAAGCAATCATAAGATGCTTCTCGAGCCCCTTAAGCTGTAAATAGAAAGAGTATTACAGTATATGCTAATATATCATAATTGGCAATCATGAAATATGAATATGGAATTAGTATATTCTCACTGTAAGGTGCAGGTCGGATCGACTCATTCGTGAACCAAATGAATCGAGCACCTGTATCCGGCGGTTTTTAGCATCAACATTACATAGAAACCAATGACATTGCGTCACATTAATGGGGACGAATAGCTGGCAGAAGAAAGTCAGTTGTAGTCACAATTAGTAAATACAAAATCAGTGTTAAATTAAACTATATATCTGTAGTCTTACCATGTCGTGTTGTAGGTAATTAAGTACTCGCCGCACGATGTGGGTATGTTCCACTCGACTTATAGGAAGCTTAGCGTATCGCTTATATATTGCAGAAGTATGTGTGCTTTCCAAAAATACTCGTCCACCTGCTCTAGTATGTAGATGGTCTTGGATCCGCATGGAGTAAATATATGCATTTATGACCTATAGTTTGAAACAAACATTATATCAAAAAAATCAAACGCTTTTCATGCACATACATTTTACAATATGTAGCCATGTTAGCTTACATCACCGTCCAACCATCCATCGTCTTTGAACAGACATTCTAAATCTCCACGTGATAAGTTTGCGTCATGTATCCGCACCAATTTGGTTTTGGTAGGGAAGGACATGATATATTCTTTAATTGCAGTAAAACTACTTTCATTATCCGTCTCTTCCATTGAAACTTCTGTTGAACCCCAACTATATCAACATAGACAAAATTAAAAGTCAGGTTAGCTAAAGATATGTAAATTCTTTTGTACATGATTTAAAAAACCACGTCCAATCTGAATGAAAAGATAATTAATAGAAGAAGGGAAAAACTTATGAAAATCAGTCCAAAATAATGTACTCAATTCAACATCTACATTGGTATCATCCTGAGGAATTTCCTGAAAGAGATTTCGAAGCGCACTGCTATTGGTATCATCCACTGTCTTACCTAGGTATATATCATATGATCAAGGTAACGGAAATATCAAATTCAGAAATCAATCAGGCATAAGCAAGTACCTTTAGAGCATCAAATTACATCTCACAACATAAAATGAATAGATCCGGAATTAGTTTCAAGTCTAAGTGAATTCAAGTGAGTACTCCACTACAATATTTCCATGATAGCTAAAAAATATTGCATAGGGGCCATACCACTTTACAGTGATATAAAAATCGATTTCCGCTTTTACATTACAGACAATTAAGAGCCACTCTGTTCATAAAGTGATATATAAAAATCGATTTACCCTTCTATATTACAGGACAATTAAGAGGCACTTGGTTCATAAACAGTGGACATTGGACAAAGAACACAGAAACCATAGTTTGTAATCTTGCACACGCAATGCGCGTTTCCCAATATATATTCAGTTAAAACACTTAAAAAATACACAAACAGTAGACTTCAAAAAAACATCACTCTATACCAACTTCATACACTCAATGGTAGTCTGAATGATCACGATGACAACTGCCATTTTGGCCACAAAAAAATCATGGTTCATGTCACACTAATTTACTGGGTCATTACAAAATGGTCACAGAACATTTGGACCAGGAAAACAATATGAATGTATAACATTTTGGACCACGAACTCAACAGAACACCTTTTAGCAAATCCTCTAGTAATTCCATCTTACTGACGAAATCAGTAAGAAAATTACTGAGAGGTAAACAAGCATGTGCTCACCAGAACCAGATAACAAATGCCTAGTGAAATTCCCTCACCAGTCTCAGTTTCCAGGATTGCAACAAACTGGACCATTTTGCATTACAATGTATACACAGGCCCGACAGAAATATGGAGATGTTGTCCTGGTAGCGCTGGGTCTAGGAAACGACGGCTGCAAGGGTGGTGTTGTCAACCTGTTACCCCAGCTTGCTTGGTACAATATACCACGGCCGCACGTAGTGGGTTGCATCCTATAACTTTACATAAGGTACACCTTTTCTTTTAATAAGAGACAAATTGACAATTGGTCAGGGTAACCTTATATAATAAATCATCCACAAATGTACAAATGTACAACCTAGGTAACACAACATATATTCTTTTAAACAACAACAATTGTACAAACGAAATAGGAAACCGGCTAGATCCGGTAAGTGTACATAAATTACAACAAAGAAACTTATAATCCAGCAGTGACCGATAGACTTTTCCTAAGTCTACTTCATGCGTCGAGAATCCATGTTAGACCACACAACCGCCAGCCCTTCCCACCTCTTCTCGAGAAACCTTCCATACGAACCTCATGTCAATCGCTCCACTAATTATTTTTTGGCGGATATCTGCATTTAACATTTGAATTTAATATATTAATCATTATTTGTGTTGATATATTCCCAATTTGGTTTGTGTTAAATAACTCACCCCGGAGAGGAACTGCTGCAGGATGAGTTGGGTTGAATGCAAAGTTGGTATGCTCTGAAGTATTTAGATCACCTATTTTGTTAAGTTAAACAAATAGAATTATTTTGGTGCTTCAGTAAATATTTAAAATATAAAATCTATGGTGATACAAAAAAATTAATTACCGAATTTAATATCTTTCTTCAACATAGTTGCAATCACAATAGGGTTGCCGCTTCAGCCGTTGACCACCGGTATGAGTTCTGAATCAACTTAGAACCCCAAATACCAACAGGAATAAGATTGCCCCTACAGTTTGAAGTTTTTTAAATAATATTACTTTGAAAATATGATTCTGGTGTTTATTTACTAACTATACATACCATGCGTCCATGAAGATGACCTCTCTAAAATTGGTGTACATCCCAACACGTTCACGTTTACAACAGTGAACGACTATGCCAACTATGTCTGTAAGAAGTACCATTAGTCGATTTCGACTACAGAAGTTTCAATTGGTCTGAGTAAGTATTACAGGTGAATGTATACGATACATACCTACAAAGTTTTATTTGGTCGCTTTTGTACATCCCAAAATGGCATCAGATGCTTTGGGAGTACTGGGAACTCGAGCGGCAGAGAAGGTTCAACAACTGTCCACCGATTAAAGAGCACTCATATGCGTGTCCAATCGCTCTAAACTCCACATGTTCGGCATTAGCATTAAGTGTAACCCTGTGAAGAACATACTTGCAACCAGGTTGCAGTATGCGATTGAATCGCTCTACTTGCGTGTGTCCATAAACGTTCGCTTCCATTTTTGCCCCTTGAATAAGTTTGAGAAGAAAAGGTAAGGTTGTGATTAAAATATTTTTACATTTTAGAAAATTTATTATGAGAAGTTTTTGTTACTTACATTTTTATCCATTAGAATAAATGAAATGTTGTCTCCATGTCTATTAGGTTGAAATTTTACTTCCACCCTCACACAGAAGCTCCACTTTGCGAAGCCGTTGTAGCTGACATCTCTATCGGTGATATCATCGAAATCCTTAAACCTAGGGGTCGGCGGGGTTTCCGGTATGGGTGCATATGTCCTCTTAGTTGTTAGTCTAATGGGTGCCATCTACATAAGAAAGGTGCTAAAGGTTTTATGGTATGACAATGTCAGGGAAAGGCTTAACTTTTAAATTTGCAGAAATACATGCTCTTAAAAAAATCAATATCTTGGACTCAAAGTGTCTAAAGAGGCACACAAAGTTGGTACACACAGAAAGATCAATTTCTGGACAATAAAAATAAAGTGTCTGCACCTTGCAAAGAGACCAAATAACTTGTGCAACCAAATACTACGAAGATATTTGGATACCTGATTGGAGGAGGGCCCTTACAGATGTGACAAAGGCGAGCTGATTGGAGGAGAGCTCCAATTTGGTCTTCTCCACGGCTCCGGCGTAGTCGTCGAGAGGGCTGTGCTGGAAATCATGACAGTAAATTCACTTAGCCCCAGAACCTATACTAAGTTTGAAACCAATGGAATTTCTAAATCTCAAACTGCATTCATAGAAAACTCTAACATAAGAGATTTAATCAGAGGCTATAGACGGTTTAGAAAGGATTCAATTCATGCGCACCAAATTGAAGAGTCGAGTCAGAACTGCAGGAGCATATATATTAATACTTCTATTCCTAATGAGACAACATAGATGATTGTTTGTAAAACTCCATTTTCATGTATGTTCCATATCTACACCACAGAATCTTTGGACTAAAAAGCATTCAGTTCATCGTACTCCCAAAATCAAATTGCTTGAGAACAATGCCTCAAAGAGCTAATGTAGCAATATATAACTACTCTGCACTTTTCCATTACCCTTTTCACTGTGCAAATTACATTCTAAACTTGAAAGCAAATAGAAAAGTGGAATTGTATTTAAACCTAACATACTGTCTATGTTGTGTTGGAATCATTCTCTAAGTCATGGAGATGAGAGTCTTGGTTTCAGCTCCTAGCTATCTTAGCAACACATGCACATTTCACATTTCGTTTCAGAAATAAAAAAGGCTCCTGTACCTAGACAATAAAGTTGTGTAGTGGTACAGATGTAGAAAATAATACACAAGAGGTTGATCATTAGTGCTATTTAGCAATGAAACCTACTCTCAGCTTGAACAGCAAAACCTTGTAAATATTAACAAATGCATAAATATTAGATCATACGTACTAAAGTTCCATACATTTTCTAGAGAAACTGTGCACGGAAAAATACACCATATCCAAATTTTATAGAGGCTAGATGGAAGTGTAGATCACAGATTTTATGCTCATATTGTTTGAAGTGGCTTTCAGTATCGAAACAACAAAAACAGATTCTCCATTTGAAAGCTCACATATCAATATGATCTCATTCCTGACACAGTTTAGTAATGGTGAACCAAAAGAACTGTTTGTAATTTAAAATAAAATGTAGAGCCAACTATTTTGAATACAGTTCAGCTGAGATAGAACGTGAACACTTGGCCAATTTTAGAAAAGCCAAAGTTAGTTACCTGTCTAAAAAGAGTCGTGCTAGGAGGAGCACCGTAAGGTGTGATGAGGATTGAACCTGATTGTTGACACCTAGAACTCCTCTGTTCATAGAAACATAAATTTAGAAAGTGCCAGCGCAAAGATTGTAACACAAGAACATGTCAATTTCGAGAAGCAACAGTAAAAAGTAACTTAATACTAACAGAAAACGATGCAATTACTTACCAGTCTAATGAGTCTGCAAATAAGTATCACAATTAGCCAAACTTGATATTGGACTGCGACACTGAATGGAGCAATAATACATGTTTTTAGCAAAACAATATTACACCTAAGGTGGCATCCAAATAGAAGTTCTTGAAAGGAATATAGAACATTACAAGAACAAAAGTTTAAAGTGGCGTATGTCATCAATGATTTCCGCTTCACTTGTGTGTTTACTTTGACACATGGTTGCGAGAGAACAAATCAATTTGGCTTAAATGCTTAATAATCAATGTGGTAAGTATCCTTGTGCATCAGTTCCAGGTTAGTATTTAGACAACTAACAGCCAAAAGATGCAATGGAAATTAATATACTGTCACACACACACGTACCCACTATAGTTGATCTAACAACAAGATAAGGGCTCATATCTTCAGGTATATTAGCTAGTAGAGCATAGCACATCAACAATTCAATAGAAAGAACATTCACAAATCTTTTATGCAAAATTCATGCAGGTTAGGGGAAAATACATGTCTCAGTTTCATCATTATGCTCTCAACTAAACTTCTGAGCAAAAAAACACTTGGCCAATTTTAGAAAAGCCAAAGTTAGTTACCTGTCTAAAAAGAGTCGTGCTAGGAGGAGCACCGTAAGGTGTGATGAGGATTGAACCTGATTGTTGACACCTAGAACTCCTCTGTTCATAGAAACATAAATTTAGAAAGTGCCAGCGCAAAGATTGTAACACAAGAACATGTCAATTTCGAGAAGCAACAGTAAAAAGTAACTTAATACTAACAGAAAACGATGCAATTACTTACCAGTCTAATGAGTCTGCAAATAAGTATCCCAATTAGCCAAACTTGATATTGGACTGCGACACTGAATGGAGCAATAATACATGTTTTTAGCAAAACAATATTACACCTAAGGTGGCATCCAAATAGAAGTTCTTGAAAGGAATATAGAACATTACAAGAACAAAAGTTTAAAGTGGCGTATGTCATCAATGATTTCCGCTTCACTTGTGTGTTTACTTTGACACATGGTTGCGAAAGAACAAATCAATTTGGCTTAAATGCTTAATAATCAATGTGGTAAGTATCCTTGTGCATCAGTTCCAGGTTAGTATTTAGACAACTAACAGCCAAAAGATGCAATGGAAATTAATATACTGTCACACACACACGTACCCACTATAGTTGATCTAACAACAAGATAAGGGCTCATATCTTCAGGTATATTAGCTAGTAGAGCATAGCACATCAACAATTCAATAGAAAGAACATTCACAAATCTTTTATGCAAAATTCATGCAGGTTAGGGGAAAATACATGTCTCAGTTTCATCATTATGCTCTCAACTAAACTTCTGAGAAAAAAAATTATGACATAAAATAAAAGACCCCAAGGCTGCAGGCTAAATAGACAGTTAAAAGGCAAATCTCTACAAATCTATTTCAAGCAGGCAGCCCTGTACAGACCCATTATGAAGTGATCACCTTTGTCCTCTATGAAAACCCTGTTTTGGAAACTCTACATGTGAGTGTAATATATTTCATAGATCCAACTCTGCGATGGTATGGTCCACAATTACCCCGAGAGGAAATATATCCTGGACATTTCAGATTTGATTGGTAGATATAGCTTGCCCTTGAGCAACAACAACAAACATTCTAGAGCTACAGCACCTGTGATACCTTCACACGCTTAACAAATCTAAGTAAATTGGCATTATGATTACTGATAATGCACAAATGTTTCTGCAGGTTGCACATACAATATATATTTCACTAAATTCATACCAACACACATTATGTACTCATCAGTCCAGAATATACTTCTATTTGGAGAACGCCAATGAGAAGATTTTGCAAAATACAAGACACTGATACATGGCATTCTAGTTTGACCAGGTAAAGCAAGATGAGAAGTACGGAGTATCTAAGTAATTTGACACAATTAACTTATCTAAGTAATTTGGCATGATGAGCGCAGCAAGCAAACCTTGAGCCAGGGATTCAGAGGCAAAGTACACATGCTCCATGCAAGGACATACATGCTCCATGCAAGGACCGACATGAACAAGCAAAGTACATACTCTAATCCATTTCATTGGTACGTAGCAGGTTGATGCGCACTGCCGTAATTTGGTTATGCTGCTTGCAAGATGCAATTCACATAGCTGAGCAGACATCTCTGATGAACTTTTGTAGAAAGTACATAAAAACACTTGCTATGCATCATGCGAGAGGCAGTGAGTAAAATAGCATCGATCGAAACCTGAAATGTCGGTGCACCTCGTGAGGGATTTCGGGAGTCGTCGCGCGACCAGGGAGTGCAGCCACGGCGAGCGGCTTGCGGCGGCGGCGATGGCTCGCGTCCACGCGATGGCGATGGCGGTGGCGGCGGCCTGCAGGCGGCGACGGCGTGCAGGTGACGGGAAGTGAGAGGCGGAGGCGCAGACCGCGGGGGCGTGGTCGGCGGAGGCGCAGACCGGCGGGGCGTGGTCGGCTGCGGCGCAGAGATCCCGGCGGAGATCGATCTGACGCCTTCTCCTTGGCCAAGTCCGGCGGCGGAGAAACGGCACCGGCGTCCGGCGGCGGATAAACGGCACCGGCGTCTCCGACTTCGAGAGAGCTGAGGGAGTGAGTGAGGTCGGAGGAGAAGAAGGGTGGGGGAGGGGGAGGGGGACGGGGCGGGAGTGGGAGCCTGGTCCCATCACGTCCTCCACCCGCGGCAGTTGCCGCGCGGCGGTTGCCATGGAGGTGGAGGTGCGGCGCGGGAATGAGGTGGGCGAGGAGGGGATCGGGGGAGGTCTGCGTTGACCGTGGTCGTGGGGCGGTGTCGAGGAAGGATCCTGATGATGAGCACCTCATCATTGATGGAACCTGAGCCATTGGATGAAGATTAGATGGTCCAGATTGTTTGGATCATACCCCCCTCTCTCTCTTTTAATATTAGTGGAGATAAAGACACTTCTTCGATTCATTGCTGTCTGTCTCTCGTTGCTCTCGATTTCTTCCAACACGTTATCAGCACTGCTCGGCACAGCGAGAGAGATTTCGAGATCAAGAAGAACAAGAACAGAGGAGGAGGAAAACTTGCAGCGGGCAGACGCCCCGCACATACAGACGACGGCGGACCAGCGGCGACTCCTCTTCACGACAAGGTGAGCAACTCCCGGCGTGACTTCCGACGGCGGCGCGTCGTGCGCAGCCCGGAAACCGCCCTCGACGGCGGAAGATAACCCCCGCCGGTGCCCGCCTTGCCCGGCGTGGCCGCCGGCGCGCTTACTGACCCGATGTCAGGGACTAGGATTAGTATGGAATAGAGGGTTATTAGTGGTTTAATAGCTGTGAGGGTATTATCGGTATTTCACCTAAGAAGTCATGTGTAGCTGGCCGCACTCCTTATAAGGTCATCCTTGTATCCTATGAAATTAATCAAGAAATCAAACCCTAATTTTATCTTCCACTTTACTTTCCTGCACTTTACTCTGTTCTTATTATCCTGCAATTTATCCTCTCTTTAATCCTGCAATTTACTTGTTTTTAGCTTCAATTCCTGTCAAATTCCTGTTCTTGATGATCCTACCTCGTCAGATCCAGTTAGGACCCTGACACCCGACGCGGCTCCTCCACGACAACGGCCTTCGGCCCGGCTAGTCCCGACGCTACAGCCCGTGGCAAGGAGGGCCCCGTTCCCGGCAATCCTTCGTGCGGAGACCTGCAGCGCTCTCCGGCGCAGTGGTCGCTCGCTCCTCACTGTGCGGCCGGCGGCCGGCGGCCGAACCAATCTATCGATTGGTAACCGCACGAAGGAGACAGCCTTATCCTTTTGGCTGTTTTACACTTTCGTCTGCACAATTTACAGAATTTATATACATGCCCTTGCAAATATCTATTCTGCGCGAGGCTCAGAAGAACTTTACAGTTTGTCTTCTTGCTTACTTTAAACTTTAAAGTGCAGACTCGGCCTCGACTGTATTGCACATTTGCATTGGAGACTTGTCAACAGCCACACTGGGATTCACTCAGAATTAAGGAATGGATTCAGAGTACAGATGCCGGATACAAGCACAAGTGTGCTAAAATGGAAGAAGCATGAAGAGAAAGGATTGAGAGCCGGAGGTGGGAGAGAAGGTGCCGCCGCCGTGCCGTTGCCGTGATCCTCTGGATGCCCTCATCCGTTGCATCTTCCCTTGTATATGTAGTGACGTTAGAGGCTGGGCTCGGCCCATCGGTGCCAGCACGTGACGGAAGCCCAACATTGGGTACACAGGTGAGGGTCCTAACATCCCTCCCTCCTTGAAATTCGGCTTGTCCCCAAGCCGAGGCTTCAGTTGATACCGAAAGATTAACTTTGCCAGGATCCCATGGCATTTGGATTCCCTTGATATTTCTGGAATCACCGCGACCGTTTTTGTGATGGCAGATGAGGTCGGTGTCGATGATGCCGGAGGAGAGTGTTTGTTCGAGGTAGTAGCCATAGTCGACGGGGATCTGGTTGATGAGGTCAATGTGGTAGTTGTCGTGGCTCCTATAAACTTGGTCAGAGAATGCGGCTTGGGCGGCATCCCTCTCTCCTTGAAAAGGAGCTTGCCCGCAAACCATGGAGAATGTCAAGCTACCCACAGTCCATGCGACCAACCAGATCTGATATGCACCAAAGGGACTGTTGGTCAGCCACTGAATTAGTTCACCACACTCAAGCCTCAGCTCCAGAAAAGCGGGCGCATAACGAGTAGCATTATGAACGCCGGGATCCCATGGAGTTGGAGTGTGTAGTATCTTGAGTCCCTTGCAGCACATGTAGTCAATGAAGGCAATGGAGCAAGCGTGCTGTAATATTGGACCCTTAGTTGGCATACAATCTCAAGGCCCATGTCTTGGTCTTGGTAGTTCAGTTGTTCATGACTCTGCAGCCACTGAGCAAATCGATTTACAGGTACGCCCGAGAATGCAATGAAAGCCACATGAGATTTGTCACTAGCAAAGGAAAACCGCCACTGAATACAAAACTCCATGGCACTTTTGCATGCGCTGGTGACAAGAGAAAACCAAGAGCAAGAATGAACTTGAGGACTAAAACCATAAACGACCATACTGGTACCTCCAAGCACTTGTGTTTCATTCAACTTCTGCGAGCCAAACATAGAGTCAAACCAATGAGCAGAACCCACTGTACTGCTTGTCACCAACCATCGGAACAATAATTCCCTGCAGGAAACAGAGCTGAAGACCTTGACCCAAAGTGTAATGCACTGGACATGGAAGTTGAGCAAAAATGTGGATAACCGAACCTCCACTATGCTCATAAGAACAGTTTCTGGACTGCATGTCATTAGAGTATCATAATACTCAAAACTGCCCTTTGAATTGCATCGCTTGTTAACTGAACGCCAAACCATCCATAAAAGACAACCACTGCTAGTAACATGATAAAACATAGATGAACTTAGCTTGAAAAGCGCTGCAAGAGTGTCACCCGTACTGAAATCGGTCACCAGCAGATGGGGAGTTGTTGTGTTGCAGCAATATATATAGGGTAATGACCACGCAATCAGAACTTCATGGCCCTCAATTGTCGGGTTGTCACTTGCATAATTTCCATGTGATGCAGTGGTACAAGGGAGCTCCGGATACGAACCACACAAATTCAGACGACTGTAATTCCAGTGCTCTAGCAGCCCCTGTGCATAACAAGCAGACGGACATCCTTCAAAAATATCACCATGACGGTACTGAACCCCAAGTGAGAACTCATGTGGAGATATCCCTGATAGAACACACTTGCTGCCCTTGGAAGTAGAAGAGCTGGAGAATGCCAAGGGAACATGCCATTGGTAATAATCAGAATATTCTTCATCAAGTTGCCACGCAATTTCCCATTGAAATAATGCCAAGTCATATCGCTCTGCACTAGTCAGGTCAAGAAAGAGGAAACTGAAACAAGGAATATGACATAGCTGGACACCACTTGCACCTCTGCTAATCAGATAACTCACTGTAACTTCTGTAGATTCCATGCATGGTTTCTTCAGATTTTTTTCTGGAATATTCAGGCTCATACCAAGAGAAGTAAACTGCTCTTCTTGGTCAAATTTGCGCCGCACACTAGTGGCATTTTTCTTGCGGTCAAGCTCAGATTGTCGAAGTGGTGGCCTTGGATCAGTGAGGTGCACGCCTTGAAGCAGGTTGCCGAATGATGGCCACGGTATTGGTCGGGTCTTGCTGCTATCACACCAGCTCAAGTACAGATAAGGAGATGGCCAAGGTATGTGACCATGCACTTGCTCCTGGTGCCAGCGTGAGGTGACCATCTTACAGCCACCGAAAATCATCAGCATCTGACTGCCCTGAGCTGTGGATACTTGATCTAATAGGAGCACCTCCTCCATAGGCAGGGGCATGCATTTGATAGGACTGATGCCGATGCCAAAGTGTGCATCATGGGTGACTTCGGAGAAAGTGGTGCAGAGGTTACCATAGTCGCTCGCAGTTTGGAACTCAACAACATCAGCAATTGTCGTAGGGAAGCTATCAAAAGTGTGTCGCCGGGACGGTTCCATGTACGCATCACTAGAAGATTCACAGTCATTGATCCCTTTGAGTGTCGGCCATGGTAGGGGCCATGCCTCATTCCCATCTGCATGAACATCCGTGAACGAAGGCCAGGGAATGGGCCGATGTTCCGGAACTATGCTTATGATGCGTTGACTAGAGCCCGGCAGGAAGAGTTCACTGCCGTTGTGTAGTTGCTGCAACTGAACCATCGGCGTGGAAAACACCGGTGCTGAAATTGCCGGTAACATACCCGCCATGGCCAGAGACACCGCTGCAGCAGGGATGCCGTTGGTGCTAAGGCTGTAATCGTCCAGAGTTGATGGCGAGGATGCAACCAGCAGCAGAACGGTCATTGGCTCCACCGCAAGCTCAGGAATGCCCTCGTGTAGCAGGGCCCTCATGGTGACGCTAACGATCTGGAAGGTGTCCTGCTCGGGCTGCAAGCACGTTGGCGCACATTCCGTCGAACACCCCTTGGGCGCCAGGGGTAATGGCGTGGAGTCGTTGCTGTTATCATGCTTGTCGGTGTCGTCCTGGGCGAGCTCGATGGAGACCACGCCGTTGGTCTCGGGCGTGGCCGGTGAAGACGATGACACGGACACCCACGGCAGGAGCGTCGACACGGGGACGGCTTGGGCTGCGCATTCCGTCGAACAGGACGCGGGCACCACGGCGATGGTGTCGATGGGAGCCACGGGCGCGACCACTAGCGACGCCACGATGGAGGGGGCTAGAGCCGGTGGCTCGACCAGCCCTACCGATGCGATGGCGACCTCGGTCGTCCCGGAGTTCGCCGTCACGGGTGCGGTGATGCGTCTGGTGATGTCCTCCATAGATTGGAGTTGTGCATCCAATGAAGCCAGAATATCATCGAAGACACGGTGTTGTTCGGCTTGCCAAGCATCGAGGTATGCCTTGAGCTCGGGATTCATGGTGAGATTCGTGGTGGGTGAAATTTTTTGGGGAATTTTGGTGGTGGGTGGATCGGGACTGGCTCTGATACCAGATGTCAACAGCCACACTAGGATTCACTCAGAATTAAGGAATGGATTCAGAGTACAGATCCGGATACAAGCACAAGTGTGCTAAAATGGAAGAAGCATGAAGAGAAAGGATTGAGAGCCGGAGGTGGGAGAGAAGGTGCCGCCGCCGTGCCGTTGCCGTGATCCTCTGGATGCCCTCATCCGTTGCATCTTCCCTTGTATATGTAGTGACGTTAGAGGCTGGGATCGGCCCATCGGTGCCAGCACGTGACGGAAGCCCAACATTGGGTACACAGGTGAGGGTCCTAACAAGACTACTATCACATCTCCCTATATGGCATATATATTCTGTTAATAATTATTCCAGACCGATGCTTTGGAATTTTGGGACGTAAATTATTTCCATTTACTACATGTTGAGATTATTTACCTCCATTATTTGCAATTGAGATATTAAATTTCTTGCAAATAAATAATCAATTCATCTTAATTGAGCCATATTGGTTTAATACGAGCGAGAATTGATTTGAAAATTCGAATTAAATGTATTTTTTTCTATCAAGTACGATATATTCTAGATGCTAAGTTGATGTTATATATTTCCACGTTTATCACATGTCGAGATTAATTACGTCTATTTGCAATTAAGATTTTTAATTTCTTGCAAATATAAATCCAGTACCTATAGTACTGTTTCTCTGTAGAGTACGATGTATTCCGGAATCTTTCTAATCTGTATATATTTCCATGTTCACCACATGTCGAGATTAATACGACTATTTGCAATTGAGATTGTCAATTTCTTGCAAATATAGATGCAAAATTTAAGTGATTTTTTTTCAAATTGATGTTTTGGGATCATGAGGTGGTGTGTAGATTTATCTACCACTACTGTTTAAGCCTACATTTTGTCACTTGACATTATGATTGCCAATATGCTCTTCCATACATTTTTATTAAGTTATGACATAAGGCATTCGAAGTGTGAGTACCTTATACTCCGCTAATGCTGCTAGATCTACTCCAAAATTTCTTTTGGGATTATCTACAACGTGTCATACTTAACAATTTGAGGTTCACACTAATGAGTTCAAGCCCACTTCTTGAAACTTCATTTATTTTGCAGAGTTCATTACGACATAACCATGATGGATTTTAATTTACCAAATGGAAATTAATATTCTCTGGTTTACTCATATAGATACACGATGGATTGAGAGTTTTATACACTTGCTCTCAACAGCCACAACTATCCTAAATGGGTCATGGACATAAAGATCGCCCTTATGTCCCGTGGTTAGTGCGTGCAATCCAAGCTCCGGATGTTCCACTCTCGACTGGAGTCACGCCGCTGACAGATGAGCAAAAATATGTTGCTTTGTACATCATAAGGCGCCAAGTCCCTCCAGATCTCAAGTCTAATTACTTGGAGGAAGAATTCCCCAGTACCTTGTTTCAGGCCCTCAAAACGAGGTATGAACAACAGAAGGCAGTTGTCATGCCTGAAGCACTCCATGATTGGATACATCTCCGACTCCATGACTTCAAGTCTGTCGGGGAGTACAATCATGAGGTTCATTAAATCAGTTCCAAACTGCTTTTGCGGGAAGGATCCTACTGATGTGGAGAAGATAGAAAAAAAACTATGTCTACTATAATTCCATCTGACAGGATCCTCCAGCACCAGTACCGTGCACGCGACTACCAAGTCTATTCTGACGTTATTCATATATTACTTTAGGCTGAAAAGCATGATGAGCTGCTCGCTAAGAATGGCTCTCAGCGCCCGGTTGGTTCTCAACCTCTACCTGAAGTTCATATGAATGTCACGAACGGGCGAAAGTTTGATGGTGCCTTCAACGGCAAGCCTTCGAACTTCAATGGTAAGCGAAAGGGCAACCGGAACAGGAAGACTAGAAACTCAGACCGTGGAAAGACACCGCAAAGCATGAGTTTGAAATAACTAAGCTTCGCGACAAGTGTGGTTGCTACACGCATCCCACTAACAAGTGAAATACCCCAAAGCATCTAGCCATTCTGTACCAGCAATCCCAGGGATGCAAAGCACCTCAAGGGAAAAGGTTTGAAGCCAACTTCAACCTTCATCCATCTGACACCAATGGAGCTTGTTGTTCACGAGATATTACTACTGGATCTTGCAACGCCATAACTCTCCATCAGTCAGAGGACCCTACAGGCATGGAGAACATGATAGTTGAGTACACCTCAACCAAAGTGTTTGGAGACTTAAACTAGTCCCACTATCTCCTTAGTGGTCGTTCTATTAAATGTCCATTTGTGTTGTTGTATAGAACATATATATTGTATCAACACTCTGATATTTATGATAGTTGAGTACACCTCAACCAAAGTGTTTGGAGACTTAGGGCCTCTTTGATTCAAAGGAATATCATAGGATTTTTGTAGGATTGGTTCCTATAGGAAAATTTCCTATAGTAGTTGTTTGATTTGTAGGATCACATCCCATAGGAATTAATCCCATAGGAATCTTGTAGTGCAAACCCTATAGGAAAAAAGCATTAGGTCATACCTCATGGAAAATTCCTTCAATACAATCAAAGAAAGTTTCATTTCCTATAGGATTCAAGTAGGCAGGACATTCCATTCCTGTAACTTTCCTATCTATACCTCTTATAAAGCAAAACCCCACTAAGTGCATTTATTATTTTTCTATCTCAACATGCAAGCTATCCACATCATCCATGCTATTAGCCAATCAATTGTCCATGTCATTTCCATGAATACTTATTAATATACACATCATACATTCCTCCAACCATCTAATAGTTCACATTAACAATATATAATACACACGCAATTTATGTCTATGAAAATTTAGTATATCGACTATGACCAAATGATTTTTGAATATTCATTTAATATGTCATACCTTTTATACCATTTATTTACATGATGTAGTTTCTAAAGTGATACCCGCTGCAACGCGCGGGGTATCTTCTAGTTCCTTTAGATTTCCTATCCTAAGAATCAAAGGAGCCCTTAAACTAGTCCCACTATCTCCTTAGTGGTCGTTTTATTAAATGTCCATTTGTGTTGTTGTATAGAACATATATATTGTATCAACACTCTGATATTTATGATAGTTGAGTACACCTCAACCAAAGTGTTTGGAGACTTAAACTAGTCCCACTATTGAAAGAACAAGCTATGCCCGGATGTCGCCTAGAGGGGGGGGGGGGGGGTGAATAGGCAATTAAAACTTTTTCTATTTAGGGGCTTGATAATTGCGGAATAAAACTATGTGTTTAAATTAACAAGCCAACAACCTAATATTCTAGGTTCACCTATGTGCACCAACAACTTATGCTAAGCAAAACAAGCAACAAGGTGATAGCAAGATATGAACTTCAAGCACGAAGGCTATCACAATGTAAATTGCATAAGTAAAGCTCGGGTATAGGAATAACCGAGGCACGCGGAGACGAGGATGTATTCCCGAGTTCCTCCTTGTTAAGGGAGTACGTCTCGTTGGAGGGGTGTGAGCTCGCCACAAGAGGCCTACTCAAGATGCCACAAAGGCCTCACCATATTCTCCGATGAACCGCACCCAAGGGTTTGGTTCACCTTCCACTATCGGAATCCTTCGGGGCGGATTCCGGAGCCCTTTACAACTTCTCTTGGGGCACACACCCACAACTCAATTGGGGGCTCCCAAATTCGTGCCGAAGCTTCACAACTCGAAGTCTTCGCGGCACCTCCAACCGTCTAGGGTACACAATGCACCAAAGAGGCACAAAGCTCTTGAGAACACAATGCACCCAAGAGTAACAAGCTTCTCAACGTCGATCTTCACATATCACCGTAGGGAGAGCAACCCGATGCAACAAATGCAAAAGGCAAGAACACACAAAGTAGTCAAGTCCTTCACTCTCAAATTCCAACCAAGCAACAAATGCTTTGGGGGGAATAAGAGAGGAAGAACAAAGGGGATGAACACAAAGCAACCCCAAACTCTAGATCCACAAGATTCCCTCACTTAGAGGGGATTTTGATTGGTGGAATGGTAGATCTAGATCTCCTCTCTTGAAACCCTAAGTTTGGGCAAGAATCATTGGAGGGATTTGGAGAGGGGAAGGTTTTCCAAGGTCAACAATGGAGGGAGAGAGAGTGAAATTCGTGCAGCCAAAAAACCTTAAGGCAAAAGGGGAAGAAGGGGGCCTTTTATAGGTCCCCTGAAAAACTAGCCGTTGGAGGCCACTTAGAATGGAGACTCCGGCCTAAGTGCACCGGAGACTCCGGCCGGGGCCGGAGATTCCGGCCTGCCTCCGGCCTACTTCCGGACTGGTGCCAGAGACGCACCACACTTTTGCGGAGAGGAAGGCACACCGGAGACTCCGGTCATCAGGGCCGGAGATTCCGGCCAGACCGGAGACTCCGGGGTTTCTCCGGGGTGCCTCCGGACACAGTCCAGGAGCGCACTACACAAAACCATTTGGCAGCGAAAAACAGGGGGGGCCAGAGACGCCGGGTCCTCTGGACCGGAGACTCCGGTGTGACCGGATACTCCGGACCATCTCCGGGGTAGATCCAACAGCAAATCCAAACCCCATAACTTTTGCGAATGAACTCTGTTTTCGACAATCTTGGACTCGTTGGAATCGTCACAACGAGCACAACAAGATTATGCAGAGAAACATCATAGTCCAACAAGATATTATAGAACCAAATGGGGAGAGTTTAAAAGCTCTTTTTCGCAAACCGAAAGACGTTTCTTTTGCAATTGAAGTCCGAAAGAAGCAAAAACCAATTTTGTTGGAAAAAGGACGACAAATGCAACCTTTGAAAATGGCAAACTAGCAAAGGAGATTTTGCAAAGGGTTGGAAAGGTGAAACCTTCCAAAAGGATGAACCGGCAAAATCTCCAATATCGAAGATGCAAATAAAGACGCATATGCAAACCGTTTTTGGTGATCTTAGCCTTGTCATAACTTGCACGACAAGCACCAAGACCACACCACGATAAGAGTCAAATAAGAACCAATGAAGATGATTGCATGGATGCAAAGGTTTGTGCTCTCTACGACGATACGATCACGATACTCGGTCGAGAGCCCCTCTTGATAGTACGGCTATCTATCCTATAACCCGGTCTCTCACTAAACATCATGAGACCGGTAAAATAGAAACCCTATCAAGATCATACCTTTGCCTTGCGCATTAATCCACTTGAGGTCGATGGAGACGATCTTCATCTCCTCAAGGCGAACCATCTTCTTGATTGCGCTTTGCTTGGTGAAGATTCACATGTGGCTCCCCCATACACCAAGATGAGAGAAGCACCTCTTCGGCATACCTTCACTTGGCCTTTATCTTGATGACGAACACCTTGGCCTTGATCAACAAATGATCTTCTTCCCTTAACCTTGACTCCAACACATGGAAAACAAGCAAGCTAAAGGACACCTACAAATATAGCTCAATGCAAATATTAGTCCATAGAGATTGTCATTAATTACCAAAACCATGCATGGGGGCAACCATGCACTTTCAATCTCCCCCATTTTGGTAATTAATGACAATCCCGTTTAAGAGGGTTTATATAAGGAATAAAGCAACCTTGCACGACAAACAAGCAAGGATGCAAAGCGCATTAAAGGCAAATGCAACAAAAGCATAAAACCCAAATTCCCTTAAACCCTCTAAACTTCTCCCCCATTGGCATCGATTGCCGAAATGGGAAGAAAAATTTAGAGAGCCAATATAATATGAGTTCCTCTATAAAGTGTGTATTTCTCAAGCTATGAGTGAAATCAGATGCACTTATTCATTGACGAATAATGAGAGGGAATCAAACTATATTGAGGATCCAAAGATTGCAAAAGGATGAAATCATTCTAAACCTCTCCACAAAGGAGCAAAGCAATCGAAAAGATCCAAAGCAAGAGTTCCAAATAAAAATGGAGAAGCTCCCCAATGTTTATGCGCAAAATGAAGAGTGCACAAATATGGTATCCTTACTCCCCCAAAATCATCTAGAACACGCAACAAGTGCAATAGTGCATAATGCAATAGCAAATCATAGCACTTGCACCAAAGATGTGGTTGAGCCATAAGGAGATATCAATTTTCAAAAAATTCAACATAAGATAGGCCCAACCGAAATAAGAAGATCTTTTAAAGAAATATGTTCACAAGCTTAGGGATACCAATTGGAAATTAAAACCAATTGGAAATGCCAAAAGCTAGTGAGATCATTTAGCCAATAAAATTCAACATGCTCACCATGGTAAGCATGAGGTCAAAGATCTTCAAGAAATACATGAGTGTGTAAAGATACCAATAAACAAGACACGTACTCATGAGACAAAATTGGAGCCACCAAAGAATTATAGATGAAAACAAAGGTAGCTCAAAAGAATTAGGATACCAACTAAAAGGTGACCTCTCTCATATGTATAGGTTTCTAATTAGACAAACCATTGAAGATATACATCCGCAAAGAAACATATACATACGAAATGGTTCGGGAAAAAGAGAACAAGGTATCCAAAAGGAAGTCATAAATATACAAACGAGATTGTTGCTTAAAAGCATAGCACATAGCTCAAATTTATCTCATTGTATATAAATGAACTTCAAATATATCAAATGCATCACACATATCACTAAGGGAACAAGAGATAGTGAAGATGCTTTGAAATAGGCAACAAGTATCACAAACAAATAATATCAATTGAAGAAAAGGTTTTCGCAATTTCATCACAAATATCACAAAGATATACCATGTGAAGGAAATAAGCCAAAAACCACAACAATTGCACATAAAGGATTTCATGCCAAGAGGCAACCTACACAAGGTTGTGACTAGAAAAGTATGCATGAGATAGATACTTGTTACCGAGATGACATTGGTGATGAAGATGATGAGAGTTGGTTTGACATCAAAGCTTGACTCCGACAATCACACGATGAGAATACCTTCCTTATGAATGAGGCAAGCATCCAATGCATCTCCATTGTACCTAAAACAAAATTAGAGTACAAAATGGTTCCCAAACTCATTGGGTTCCATAGTAGTTAGATCAACTACAATATATAGGAAACACTCCACATAAATATGTGCATATAGATATGAAATTGAATTTCATGCACATCTTAGCCGATTTAGGATTCGGTGGAGTATCCCCTATATATTGGATCAAGAAAGATAAGCATGCTAAAATAATATAAATTAGTAACCGAGCATGCAAAGGCTTTCTAGAACCAAAGAGATACAATTTGGACAAAAACACCAAGTAAACCAAGAAGAGAGCACACCAGGTGACACAAAAGGTTGTCCAAATTATATCAAAATCCAAATCAACACATGATTGAGGAAAAAAATCAACAAATGATTGATTCCAAAACACATCAACACATGAAGTGTGATATCAAAAGGAATCAAATCAACACAACAAATGATCGATAAGACACCAATTGAAATAAGATACCAATTAAAAAAATATCAACTAGGAGAAAAGATACCAGAAGAGGTGATACTTGACCGAAATCAAGTAAAGAAAAATAAGGCAAAATGTATCAAGACTCCCAATAAATATTAATTGGAACAAATATCTAAGGAGGAGATTTAAATTCAATTAATACCATTTTAAGGTACCAAAACAAGATAAGAATCAAATGCCAATTGAGAGGATCAAAAATTGATAGATAGAATAGTGTTCTAAATAAAAAGGAATGCTCCCCCAAGATTAATGCATTATCTTAGATATTTGCATTTGAATACAAAATGCATGCACAAGGGATCATTACTCTCCATATTTTATCTAAAACACTAAACACTACCGATTGAAAGATAGGATCCATTCAAAAGGCAAGAAGGCAATAAATAAGCAATCAAAGCAAGAGCCAAGTGAAGATGATCTACAAAATCCACCACAATTACTAGAATCACTTGTCATGACAAGGAGTATATGGAGAATTTCTCGGTGGTATAGGAATGATGTCAAGACCAACTTCACACAAAAGCATATGGCAAAAGATAGAATTAACACCATATTTTTAAAAGGTTTGTTGGTAGTTTCAATTATTCGAACCAACCGGCAAAGCCATGGAATAAAAGAAACAAATGGTTTCTCACATAATATATGGAATGCATATTAGAGAAAAACCACACCAAGCAAACACACAAACAAGAGCCAAAGGATAACCAAAAGGAAAGGAACTTGTTTGAGCAAACATGCCACATAGGAAAATAATTACAATATCAAATCTAAGTGGCAAACCTCAAATGTTCACATTTTTATGGGATTGTAATATGCACATAGCTTATTACTCCCCCATAATGTGATAATTCATTTTTTTTAAACAAGAGGCAAATAAAACCAACTAGAGAAATTAATGGACATTGTAGAATTTGAATTTCTCATGAATATGACATACCACATAGTAGCTAGATAATATTGAAATATCAATACTAGGTGGTGTGCTTCATGTACACACATTTTAGGTTTGTGAGGTGCACAAAGCACATCACTCCCCCAAAATGGGATAGTCCATTAATACTCAAAGAGCCAAATGAAATCCACACAAGATTCAAAAAGCTCAACACAAATTACACATACATGACACAACTATCATACACAACCTGACAAGTAGGAAAGAGCATATCATATACAAGCACATGCTAGGAACAAACTAACACATGCAAGGGAGCAAGCAACTTTCAATGTATATGAATTAAATACAAGTTACCGCAAGGAGGAAGCATTGGATATGAGATAGATATGTGATAATCCAATTGACTTGGCTTGAGAAATAAAACCATGAAGATCCCTTAATTCTTCAAAAAAGCCAAGTCACCAATGTCCTCCACAACACCTATTGATCAAGTTTGAGCTTGTTGGTCCCCAACCAAGTTGGGTCCTAAGAGGTTAGTCACAATAGGTTGGGGAACCCAAATGGTGCGTTTCTTGACACCACTTTGAGCTCCCACATATTGGCAAACACATTGCCAACTCTATCCTTCCTAAGAGATATACATCATCAATATGATAGGGTTGGATGAGGTACCGTTAGTGCATGAAGAAGCAAAATGACCTTTGCCACGGCAAAGGTAGCAACACCGACTCTTCTTCTTCTTAATGGCTCCTCAACTTGAGGAGCAAANGGACACAAAACACCTTTTAGGAAGATACAGACTCAATTTATTTTACTTACCAAACCAAGTGGAATAAAATAGCCCGAAAAGAAAATATGTAGAGTACTAATTCCTCTATGCCTCTCTATCTCTCTCGCCCTACTGCGGACAGAAAGAGAATTTTGGTAAAGAACATTTGTAATTTATGGGTTCTAGAGTATCACATCATTCTTGCGGTGTGCAGGCTTCTCCACCTCCGATCTGCAGGATTGTCCCGTGACTGCTCCTCCCATAGTAATCACAGCTTCTCTCCCACACGGTCGGCTAGGTCGGTGGTGCGGGTTTCCCATTTGTGTGTGTTTGTGTGGATGGCATGATTTGTTGCGTTTTTTCACACTGTCGACTATAGTGGGTTTGCTCCTAGCTGTGTTGGTGCCATGGAAAAAAATAGCCTGCTATATCCCGTATAATAGCACGCTATAGCTTATTTGAAGAGGCTACGCTATATTTAGCCGAAAATGGCCGCTACGACGCTAATCACATTTTATACGCGCTAAACCACGCTAAACATGTTAGCGTTATAGCACGCTATTTTTTTAAAGAAATAAACGAGATTCCATCAGTCCAACAAAAAGTCTAACACACACTCTTCCTCACTAGGTCACTCCCCGGTATCTAATCCAATCCTCCTTGGCTATTCACGGAAGCAACGACGACGTCTCGTCGAGTTGCAGACTTGTAGCGACGACGGGAGCGCTTCCTCTACCGGCGGATCGAGTTCTTCCTCCGCCTCGAGTTGCATCGCCGGCAGGAGCGCTTCCTCAAGATCACAAGGAAAGAGAGTTTCTCATCCTAGGAAGAGAATGTTTCATGTTTTACGTGGTGATGATGAGGTGCAAGCTGATG
This sequence comes from Puccinellia tenuiflora, assembly GCA_012064385.1. Classification (NCBI taxonomy): domain Eukaryota; kingdom Viridiplantae; phylum Streptophyta; class Magnoliopsida; order Poales; family Poaceae; genus Puccinellia; species Puccinellia tenuiflora. The sequence continues at coordinate 1,695,078 of QRDG01000245.1, read as the reverse complement.
GATCTTCTAGTGAATCTGAAGATGACGCCAGTATTCTAATTAAAGTTTTAAAACGGGTTGTTTTTTACAGTTTGATGCTTTGTTTATGGATTTATGCCTCATATTTGTATCTATGCTATGGATTTGGCCCTTGACTTTTATATTTGGTTAACTAGTTATGTATGTATTGGTTTTGGAAAAAAAATTAGTGTTGAAATCCTTAATATTTAGGCTATATATTGCATTGTTTTGCGAAACGCTATTTCGAATATAGCGCGATATATCACGCTATAACTTTTATAACCTTTTGAGAAGGGTCACGCTAAAAATGATAGCGCGCTATTTTTTTCCTTGGTTGGTGCTCGAGTGGGCTTGGTCTGTTGTATCGGTCTTCGCTCAGTTTTCTGCAAATTAACTGGGCAAAATATTCTTCTAATGGATCAGGCAAAGCTTTTGCCCACGTTTCCAACAAACAAACATCATTCGTGCTGGTCCTGTTTGTCCCCTGGGGCTGTTCACAGACTACTCAACTGCAATTTGTCTTGATTCATGAGTCATGACCACCGATAGCCTTTTATTCTACCTATGTTGATAATTTGGTTACTCAAGTAAACTATACAAATAGGATCCTTTTGTTAACCATCATGCTCTCATCAAGCTGCCATTTCATAGGTCACAAATTACATATTATTTTGATTTGCAGTTGAATAATTTTAAAGGTACACAGAATAATTTACTCAAATCACAAATTGTGCACATAAATAACCATGACACGGCACCACGGGGTTGCAAAAACCAAGCATCGACATTGTCATTTTAGACAACACAAGTCATGCATTGTCGCCTAAATTCCATTCCCCAATCACCTGCCAGTCGCCAGAAAATATGGTATCGAGAATTCGTATGAAGATCGCAACTTGATGCGCCCAAAACAAAACAAAATGTCAACAAAATTCACCCCAGATCCTGTAGCAACAACCGGGAAAAGAACCAGGAACACTCATCCTCGCTCCTGATCCAAACGATTAATTCCCCAACCAGAACCAGTAGCTCGATGGGTTCGCCAAGAAACGGTCGTACCTGGATGGGTTCGCCGACGAGGCCGATCGATCCGAGAAACCGCCAGGCAGAAACGCATGCAGGTACGCAGGATTTTTCTGCGGAAATGTGGAGCGAGCGAAGGGCGCTCGTTGGAGAAGACCAAGGTAAACTGTTTATGTTTATATTTTTTCTCGCGTGGCATTTATAGTTGCCGGAGAACGCGGGCAGGAAGCGGAAGCGCCCCCTCTCCGTCGAGCTCTCCAGCTCGAGGTAGAGAAAAGGGAAAATGGATTTGGTTATTTTTTGGAGATATAAAATTGTAATTCGAACCAAGCGTGATAATAATGCGTGTAAGCGTACTAAGTGGTAATAACTGCTGGAACTGTTTTTACAACAAGGACCCCAAAAATAAAATGGAAACATGATGTGGTCCTTCTCCACCGCAACGACGAAACGAACTTCACACGGAACTCAGCGGCACTGCCCAGGATCAAAATGATGCATTGTCAAACTTATATTATCTGTACATTTTCATTATTTATAGATTGTGTTTGTGAAATTTCTCATGTATAGAGAGGATTTGACAAAATCCTATAGTCATCTGACTACACAAAAACCCTAGCACCGCCATAGCTAAACTAACATCATTGTCGCTGGGACAGATCAATTGGGACAGCGCTGTTGTGTGACGTCCAGACAGAATTGTAGATCCGACATATCAGCCAAGCCAGGAGGAAAAGCAGACACCATCGCGTGGCTGAGGAGAGCTGTCTTTCGGCCATAAGAAGCAGAGGCAAAACGGTAGCGATCATCATAACTCTACCGAGAAGGAACTCGGGGAACATTTTGCAGCATAGATCAAACACAGATCTTGGAGCTGTCTTTGCCGAGTCTTCCATCACCACGATGGTTGTCCAACGGAGAGGAGCTAGTCGAATCCTAGAAATCTAAGCTGCAATCGAGCTTATTTGAAGAGAAAGCGGAAGAGATATCGCCAACTCCACCCTTTGGAGCGCAATGGCCAACATAATCACCCCCGCAAGCAATCAAATAGGCATAACGTCATAAACCACTAGCTAGGGGAACCCCTTTGTTTTAACAAGGGACGCTAGGGGAAAGCTAGAACTAGAAATGTGCCTACTATATACACTAGATCATTGATGGCGCGCCTTGCCGCGCCCGTCTATTTTGACACGAGAATTATATTTAGTGACGAAAATAATATGAATATTACATTTAGTAACTTTTAGGGAATGATGATAAGCTAACTGATATGACATGGAACACATTTCTGTTAGGCTAGTTGTGGCAACTGAATAAATTTGTAGAATCAATTAATATGTGGAGGCATGGATAAATTTATAGAACCAAATGAACAAATAGACATGTCAAGAGATAATCAATAAATTTTCTTTGTGACCTTTTGTGTATATTCAGAGAACGTGATGTTGAGGCATCGATCCCCACAACATCCAAGTTCTGTTAGTTTTGTGCATTTTGCTCAACTTTCTATTAACTTGTTCGAAATAGCAAAACGACAGTTGGCAGTTGTAGCATACCAATTATACACATAGGTGGTGGCATGAAATTGTACAGATCATAGGCACACCAGTAAGATGACTTCACTACATGCCGCGGTGTAAGTCTGCATAAACCTTGTGGAACTTCAGATCAGTCACGAAATCAAGCAGCTGAAGCACAACTAGCAGAAAAGTAGAGCAAAATGCACAGAAAATGCAACCAGACACTCCATGTATAAGTAATCAAATTATTATTATGCAAAAAAAACTGAACGGACACACAAGACTGATTACGCAGATCATCGTGGGGGCGGAGTTAGCAGGTGTGGGCTGCGGTGAAGCCATAAAGGAATCCAGTTCTAGAGGATTTCGCCAGGAGAAGGACCTGAGTCGGAGGGCGGAGAAACAGCAATTGCCCCCATCACCGCATGCACTCTTCCCACCTCCTCCTTGAGTCGAGCTCCCCAGGACAGCCACCACGACATAGCTTGTCACTGCATTTGGCAACAAAAGAAGTACGTAGGGAGGCAAATAATAGAGAACACAAACTCACATATGAAAGGGATGGTGTGAAGTGGTTATACCTTCTTCAACAGGTCAACTCATAATTTAAATGGAACTAATTAGATTTTCTTTTGATGTTGAACCACTTCATAACATTGATCTTGGACAGGACCATGTTCCCAAACAATTCAGATCCATGGAAAGATCAGAAGCATACATATAAATTTTATGAACAATAGATATTGATTTGTGGTGCCTAATCTCTCACGTGTTTTGATGCTTCCTTGTGCATCTCCTCGGATGGCCCATGCGTCTTTAAACATCCCGATTTTTTCCCTCTCTTCACAGCAGCAACAACAACCAATAGTTCCATGGGAACAAGACAATCTAAAGGATGGAATATTGCATCGAAGAAACTAACCTAAGCTGATAGTCTGACCTGATGCAACCTGAGGAGTATAAGATATTCTTGGAAGATCCTAACTTTTTGCCCTCAATGCAAAGCTTCCACTGGAAACTTTTCTGTAAAAAATTTATCCTGCGAAACCAAAGACAATATTTTTACCCAGCCAGATGGATACCTGAATAAAAAGAGCAATTAGATAATTAAATATGAAGCAAGTATTTTGAAAAAATGCATACCACTAACGTTAATTATGTTATGTTCAAGAGTTTTGAATGCTGGTTGCAGATCAGCCTTCCTAAGTACACTGTACCTGCAATGAAAAACAAGGGTAGACACAAAATATTCCAATTAAGTGAGATGTTAGACAATGTAAACAAAAGAACATCTACTGGAGAGAAATATATAGTGTAACTGAGGTAGACATGTGAAAGAACAAGCTATGCCCGGATGTCGCCTAGAGGGGGTGAATAGGCGATTAAACTTTTTCTATTTAGGGGCTTGATAATTGCGGAATAAAACTATGTGTTTAAATTAACAAGCCAACAACCTAAATTACTAGGGTTACCTATGTGCACCAACAACTTATGCTAAGCAATTCAAGCACAAGGTGAAAACAAGATAAGAACTTCAAGCACGAAGGCTATCACAATGTAAATTGCATAAGTAAAGCTCGGGTATAGGAATAAACCGAGGCACGCGGAGACGAGGATGTATTCCCGAGTTCCTCCTTGTTAAGGGAGTACGTCTCGTTGGAGGGGTGTGAGCTCGCCACAAGAGGCCTACTCAAGATGCCACAAAGGCCTCACCCTTTTCTCCGATGAACCTCATCCAAGGGATTGGTTCACCTTCCACTATCGGAATCCTTCGAGGCGGATTCCGAAGCACTTTACACCTTCTCTTGGGCACACACCCACAACTCAATTGGGGGCTCCCAAATTCGTGCCGAAGCTTCACAACTCGAAGTCTTCGCGACACCTCCAACCGTCTAGGGTACACAATGCACCCAGAGGCACAAAGCTCTTGGGAACACAATGCACCCAAGAGTAACAAGCTTCTCAACCTTCAACTTCACGTATCACCGTGGAGAGAGCAACCCGATGCAACTAATGCAAAAGGCAAGAACACACTAAGTGGTCAAATCCTTCACTCTCAAATTCCAACCAAAGCAAACTAATGCTATGGAGGGAATAAGAGAGGAAGAACAAAGGGAAGAACACAAAGCAACCCCAAAATCTAGATCCCACAAATTCCCCTCACTTAGAAGAGATTTTGATGTGGAAGTGTAGATCTAGATCTCCTCTCTTGAATCCCTAAGTTTGGGCAAGAATCATTTGAGGGATTGAGAGGAATAAAGCTCACAAGGTTAGCAACAATGGAGGAGAGAGGAAAGCAAGTGAGCAAGAGCAGCAGCCAGGTTTTGGGGAGGGAGGAGGCTTTTTATAGCCTCCCCCAAAAACTAGCCGTTGGGACCTTTTCAGGCCGGAGACTCCGGACCAAGTGACCGGAGACTCCGGTCTGGCCGGACTCGTGGAGGGCCGGAGATTCCGGTCATTGGGGCCGGAGACTCCGGGCACCCTCCGGGGATGCTCCGGACTCCCAACAGAGACGCACCACACAAAACTGAAAAAGGCTGAGAAAAGCACAGGGCCGGAGATTCCGGGTCCCTTGGGCCGGAGACTCCGGTGGGGCCGGAGACTCCGCCCCATCTCCGGGGTATCTCCGGACCGAGTCCAGAAGCGCACCCCACAAAACCATTCGACAGTGAAAAATAGGGGGGGGGGGGGCGGAGACTCGGGTCCTCTGGACCGGAGACTCCGGATCATCTCCGGGGTAGATCCACACAGAAAATATAACCCCATAACTTTTGCAAATGAACTCCGTTTTCGATAATCTTGGACTCGTTGGAATCGTCACAGTGAGTGTCGGG
>QRDG01000245.1:1632354-1684921 GCA_012064385.1 Puccinellia tenuiflora | reverse complement strand
AATTAACCGTCGGATGGGATGTCAAGATTTGTGCTGTTTTTTGTCGCTTTGTGTCCATTTTGTTGTTTTGTCCCGTTGCTCTCGTACCGTGCTCGCACCAGCAGCCTGGGCGTTTCCGTGGGCTTTTTTTGTTTCTTCAAGTGTGACGTCTAGGCCCTTAGCCATGTGTGTGGGCTTCTTTTTTGCTACAGTGTGGATTACTTTTGTTATGTATAGGATTTGTATTTGCATATTTTTATGCCGAATATTTCTAATTCATTTTCATGTTTCCACGTGTGTTGTGACTAACTATGCAACTAGGATTTTTGTTACAGTTGGGGTTGCAACTGAGATTTTTTAATTGGCCCATGTGGTTTAACTGAAATATTTTTAGTTGTAAGTGGGGTTGTAACTGTGTTTTTTCAGTTGTAAGTGGGGGCGTATGAGTTTTTTTTAGCTGCAAGTCTGGTTGCAACTGAGATTTATTCAGTTGAAATGAGGTTGTAAACTGAGTTTGTTTTGGTCGGAAGGCGGGTTGTATTTGAGTTTTTTTAGTTATAAACTGGTTTGCAATTGAGTTTTCTTCCGGTTGCAAGTCGGGCTGAAACTAAAAAAAAATCAGTTACAACTGGGGTTAAAACTACAAAAAACCCAGTTGCAAGTCGGGTTGCAACTGAGTTTTTTCCAGTTCTCAGTTGCAAGTTGGGTTGTAACAAAGTTTTTTTTTCAGTTGCAAGTCGGGTTGCAACTGAGATTTTTTCTAGTTGCAAGTCGGGTTGCAAATGAGTTTTTTTCGGGTTGCAACTGAGTTTTTTTCCAGTTGCAAGTCGGGTTGCAACTGAGATTTTTTTTCAGTTGCAAGTCGGGTTGCAACTGAGTTTTTTCAGTTGCAAGTCAGGTTGCAACTGAGTTTTTTGTCAGTTGCAAGTTGGGTTGAAACTGAGATTTTCCTAGTTGCACGTCAGATTGCAGTTGAGATTTATTCAGTTGAAATGAGGTTATAAACTGAGTTTCTTTTGGTTGCAAATCGGGTTGCAATTAAGATTTTTTGTTGTAAATTGGCTTGCAACTGAGATTTTTTCCAGTTGCAAGCCGGGCTGCAACTCAAAAAATTTCAGTTACAAGTGAGGTTGAAACTAAGTTGCAGATGTGGTTGCAACTGAGAGTGTTTCAGTTGCGGGTGGGGTTGCAACTGAGAGTGGTTGAGCTGCATGTGGGGTTGCAACTCAGATTTTTTCTAGTTGCAAGTGAGGTTGCACCCGAGATTTTTTTTATTTGCAAATGGGGTTGCAACTGAGTTTTTCAGTTACGGGTGAGATTGCAACTAAGATTTTTTTAGTTGTAAGTGGGATTGCAACTGAGTTTTTTTTCGGTTATGGGTGAGATTCCGACTAGATTTTTTTCACTTGCAAGTGGGGTTGCAACTGAGATTATTTTTATTATTGTGATAATTTTTTCAGTTGCAATTGTGATTGTAACTGACATTATTTCTAGTTGCAAGTGTAATCACAATTGAAATTTTTCCAGGTGCAAGTAAAGTTGTAACTGAAATTTTTAAGATACAATTGCGGTTGCAAGTGTGATTTTATTGCGTGCTTTTTAATATCCATTTGGTATTATTTTTTATTTTAATTTCTTGTGTGCTTTTTAAATATTAAAAAAAGATCCAGTTGCAAGTTGGGTTGTAACTGAGATATTTTATTTTTCAGTTGTAAGTGCGGTTATAACTGATATTTTTCTCCAATTACATGTAGAGTTGTAGCTGAGTTTTTTTTAGTTGCAGGTGTAGTTGAAACTGAGATTTCCCAGTAAATATTTTCCAGTGGCTATATTTTTTTTAGTTGTAATTGAAGTTACAGCTGAGTTTTTTAATTGTAAGCGGATTTACAACCAAGTTTTTCCGGTTTCAAATGGTGTTGTATATTTCCGTTGCAAATAATTTTCGAGTTGTCAAAAAATTCGTATGAGCAACATGAAGTAAATGATTAAAAAATTAAACGTATACCAACCAAACACTCTGACACACTCTCACCGGCCGTACTGTGTGCATACGCATGCGCATGTGCCTGTGCATGTGCACAGCAGCACAGGCTGCCGGTCTAGAATCGACCAACAAATGAACAGAAGTCGTGCGGGTCGCATATGTATGCATAGGTCGGGTGACGTTCTCAGTCAGCTGAGCGAATTAGACAAACCCTATATATATAAGCCGTCCAACTGCAAATTTCAAAATACATAACAGCATTACCAACATTTTCATAAAGCAACCATTAATTCCCTGCTGTCAAATAACACATTTACGTACAACTGATTACAAACAGACCGACTCATTAGCAGCATCGGACACATCACCTTAGTTTGGAAGTCGACCGAGTGGATCTCGGCCTTGTATTTCCCCACGGCGACCTCCTTGAAAGAAGGCTTGAGCGGCAGCGACGTGTCGATGAACACGCCATCTGCAAACGCGATGCGCGGGCCGCCCTTGACGGATGCATCAACGATAACGAGCTGCACGACCCGCTCCGCAAGCGCATGGAGGCTCTCCGCCCCCCTGGCCCTTCGTCGCCAAGTGCAGCGGCAAGCTGGTCGCGAGTGGCGCCGCCCGCGCCCGCGGTGACGAGGCTGAGCACGACATGGAGGGAGAGCTGGGAGAAGGCGACGTTACCGGAAGCATCATCGGCGTTGGAGGGTGAGGAGATGGCTGAGGCGAGGCGGAAGGGCAAAACGCGTCTGCTGGGCGATGGAGAGACTGATGTCGGTGGTCACCATGGCCGGGATTGTGCCGTAGTGCTGGTTTTCTTGCATTTTGGGTGGTTAGATTGTCAAGTGGGCGATGAATTTAGAGGCGAAAGCGCATTGATGACTTCCTGTTCAAACGACACTAGGACGAAGTCGAGCAACAGGGGAACCCGGCCGCGTGTTCGTCCAGTCTCGAGCGATGCGGTATCACGTGTTCAGCGAGCGGAAGGATAGCCTTTTTAATTGTAAGGTACACGAAGAAGCTTTCAAAGAATTGTCTTCTCTCTTTAACAAAACTACGGAAAAACGCTATAGCACTAGTACGTGGCCAGAAGGTAGAAGAAAATGAAACAGGTCATTTGTCCCTTCCAGAGAAGAGATGTCCTGTCCCGAACCCTTAAGTTTGAGAAGCCTAAGCATTGGATTAAAAAAACTTACTCCCTCCATTCCAAAAAGGATGTCATTTGTTTGACTAAATTTGAATATATCTAGACACTATATTGTGTCTACATACATTCAAATTTAGACAAAAAAATGACATTCTTTTTGGGACAGAGGTAGTATATGTCTTTGAATTTCCCAAACCTTTGTTTGCTACACTTGCTCCCCTAACCCTAAGCTACTCCCTTTGTTCGGGTTTGTAAGGTTTCCGAAATTCCATGCATTTGAATTCCCCAAACCTTTGTTTGGTACACTTGATCCCCTAACCCTAAGCTACTCCCTTTGTTCGGGTTTGTAAGATTTCCAGAACAAAATATTATTTATTTGCCACAAAAATTATATCGATCATTGGAATCTTCCTTTCAAATACGATTCATTGGAAAACATTTTGTGACATATAAATTATGTTTTATATGCTAATATATGGTCAAGCTTAGGCTCAAAGTTATTTGGGGCTTGTAACGTGAACGGTGGGTTTCTTAATGTCTTGCTTAACCCGCTTTCAACCGGGATTCTTGTGGACCCTAAATGGTGGAATTTTTTCACTGAAACCAGATCATTGACGAAGACTCACCTAGTTAGGTATTGTTTTTTGCAATCCAATCATTGACGTTCAGATTTTACAACAAAATTTGACCATTAATATTTGTGTCATATTTAAGAAAATCATTGAGAAAAATATATATTGTAAACATTTTTTTATTTGGACCTAGTGTATATCTAAATAGTTTACTATGAATTATAAATTACAAATAGAGAAGTTTGACTACACCTTTTTGTAGGGAGGAATGTATTTTGGAACTGATGTACTCAGAGTGTCTACGAATCAAGATCCATATAAAATACACAATCAAAGTATTTTTACTCATGCTAGTCAATATAGTGATAGTTCAAACACTACTTCCTATGCTTCACAATCCTACATATTAAGTGGGGTAAGGCGTTTTGGCTCCAAGGCGCAAATGCACCCGATACAAAAAATCCATTTTAGGCGTGTTTTGAAATGGCAAAAAATGTTCTAACATAGATCTTAACATCCTAGATGTTCATGAAGTCGTTTCAGGGAAACTGGTATTGTTTATTGCCTATGTAAAGAATACAAAATCTAGTGCTAAAATGAGCCATTGCATGAGTCGTTTCTTTTATCTTTTTACACATGTAATAAAAATGTCAATTTTTCGTGAAACGACTTTGTTAACACATAGAATGTGAAGATGTATCTACGAAATTTATTTCTGAAAATCATTTCAAATTTTGTTTTCATACACGTATATGTGCACCCAGATGACAAAGTGGATTTCAGTACTAAGAGGTCAGGTTAAGAAGAAGTTTGGAGAAATCGTGGTATTTTCTGTGTCAACTATTTATTGGTATAATAGGTATTGCTTAAATAAATACTTAAGAACTCTCAAAAGATAAATATAACGCATAAAACATGTGTAGCAAAAAAAATCTGGATAAGCGAATCCTAATAAAACTGAATTCTGCTAAACAAAGAACTGACTGTTACACGTGACCAAAGAAACATAATACAGTATATATCATCGAAACAAAGGTGCGCTACCTGACATGAAGGGGATACGTACTTAAGTAGGGGAAATGCATTTCTGGCGGAGCCGCGCCCTACCGGTCAAACATCTGCCGCTTAATAGTCTCGTGATTCGGGCAGACTGCATACACCGGCCCCCGTATTCCTCATGTAAACTGTGTATCTTGATTTCACTCCAATTCAGTGGACCCCACCCACGTGGGTATGCCTGCCGGCAGAACACACCCATGCTTCCCATAGTCTCTCTCCTCAGTTATTCTGCAGACTCCTCGACGCTTCCCATACTCACTCTTCATCTGAGAGTGGCTATTTCTGATAGCAGCATAAATTTATTTTTCATACCTAACAATTTTCAAAAAGTTGATAGAGGTTCCATATATAATTTACTCATATATATCTTCTTTTTTCAAAATAATTTAAACTCGTTTCAGATGAAGTATCAACATATTATCAAAATATTGTGAACTACTCAGATCGAGCAAACACAATATTTGTCAAGTATGGGTTCAATAACATCTTGATATTAAAGAAATATGATATATATTACATACATTTACTAAATTTGTGTCATACCAAATATGATCATGTTACGTTTAAGAAATCAATTATTTTGATTATGGATACCAATATTATGTCAACAAATATGACATATAATATTGAAATATGAGTCATCTTGTTTTGATTCATATAAGACATAACCAGCATATCCACCTTAGGTATTTTAAATCAATTCAACCAGATATGTTGCACAGATGGTTTGAATATCAAATTGGTATGAACTACAGATGACACATATAGTTGATAAGTGTATGATATTGAAAAGTGTATCTCAGATATCTAATAAAACGAACAAGATATGATTAAGTATGAGCCAAGTAACAGATCTGTATCAAAAGAATTTGAACTATATTTCATTCATTTCTGAAAACTGAGTCATATCAAATACGAAGTACATTTGTTAAACTGCTGATAGCTAACCAATTAGTAGATGGACATCAGGCAAGCAGTAAACCACAAATCCATGTATGAGAGAAATATTACACGCAAATCCACAAAAAGGGTCAAGGAAAAAAGAAAGGGGCGAGAGTGCTCCGGCAGCAGACGAACAGATCCATCTTCATCTTCCTACCCAAACCTACCGCTCTATGGAGAAAATGAATCCCAAACCTACCCTGCACATGAACATGGTGACGGCTGCAGCTTCATCTTCCTCAGGCGGCTCTCGTCGAGGAGGCCGAGGCGCTGCAAAGCGACGCAAACACAAATCTATGCACCGGCGCTGTTACAAGAAAAGGGGACGGCGAAGGAGCCAAAGCTCGAGAGCGACCTCGGCTCATGCACCGCGCCGCCGTTCCGGCCGCAGCCTCACCTTCGTTCCAGACTTCTATCCTCCCCAATTCGAACCACCGCAGTTCCGGCCACTAGCTCGTCGTCTCGCTGCAGGTCGCGCTCATGCCGCTGCTTCGCCGCCGCTTTTTCTGGATTGAGATTGAGAGAGAGAAAGCAGAGATAAGGAAAGTGTCACTGTGGGGGTGACCGGATATTATTACTCCTAGCTAGAGGACTGGGCTGGTAAGTATTGTACGTATTCACAGCAGTCTCATACATCCGGCAGGAAATACGCAACAAGAATGCGAAATACCCCGTTCCCCAGCGCGAATCGCGAGCACCCAAGGAGTGGTTAAGACATGACCGGTAGGGCGCGGCTCCGCCAGAAAAACCGCGTTCAATTAAGTAGTACTACTATCAGAGAGCTCACGTGACATCATGTCGCTCCTTTCACCGACCCGTAGGATGACGTCGTGTAGTACACGAGGAGGAAAACAACCGTCGGGGAACGAGACATAAAGCAGGGACGATGACGCCTAGGACCCAGCTACAACGTGATCGTCAGGAAGTCTTTCCGTTCCACCAGCGTGCGGCCCATTAGACTTGGGTTTAATGGGTTATTACCATTGATTGTTTATTTGTCTTAGTATTATGTAAATGCGCAACTTGTCTCTATAGACTTGTACGTTCGTATGAACAACTATGTTATTGCGTGCGTTTAGAGGCACTAGTAAAATGTGCACGTGCAACGCACGTCATCTTTTACAAATATATACAATAAATATTTATTCCTTTCTACATTCTTAAGTTACATGTACTCTAATATTGTCCATACACTTTTTTTGTAATTTTATCTTCACCGGTTTGAAACAAATAACACTTAAAATATTTAATCCACCGCAAAGATTAATCCCGCACTACTCTAGTAAGCATGCACGTGCGACGCACGACTCAAAAATATACTTTGAAGTTATTTATCCTTTAATGAGTTGTTGTTTATGTAACTTTTGTCGAGCTACTTAAATAAGTCTCATAGTACAACAATGTAGACGCTTTCGTGGTACACACACCATTAATTGTTTCCAAGTCATGGGTTTTCCCGTCGCCATCATTTATTTGCGAGTCGACTAAACCCAATGCTAATTTTATCCTTTCGAGTAATATATACGAAGTTTAACATTCACAAACCAGATGATGAGACAATTTTTTATTAAATTTAACCCAACAAAAATCTTAAGGATTTCCAAATCTTAATATGATCTAACAGAATGTCCTATTTTTGGAAATCCTTAACGTGACACGTCCTTGACCGTAGGAAAAAAATCGGGATAGACTTGGGTAGGATCTCACCTTTAGGTGAGATCGTAGGATCACGCAAAAAAAACATATTTTCGAATTGCTAAAAAATCTGAAAAAAATTGACAACATGCATCTCGGTACTTTGCACAACGTCAAAAAATTTCAGCTCAAAATTCGATGTACAACGTGAGAAACAAAAAGAGAAATCATGCTGTGAATAGTGTCAGATTTGAGTACACAGTGTTTTGCACTATTCACACCGAAATTTCTCTTTTTTTGTTTCTCACGCTGTACATCGAATTTTGAGCTGAAATTTTTTGATGTTGTGCAAAGTACCGATATGCATGTTGTCAATTTTTTTCAGATTTTTTAACAATTCGCAAATATGTTTTTTTGCGTGATCCTACAATCTCACTTAAAGGTGAGATCCTACCCAAGTCTTCCCCGAAAAAAATCACAATCGCAATCCGAATCGGGCATGCCCTTTTCTCTCTAGCTCTCTCACTCCAGTCTCTAGCTAATCTCATCTGCCGCGTCAAATCCGCCCTCCCCTACCTCCACCGACCACCGCTGGTGCGAGCCGTGACGGCCGCCCCTCCCCAGCCTCCCCACCTCTGGCGGCACGCCCCTGCTCTTCCTCGCCTCACATCGTCAATTCCGGTTGGCAAAGAGGAGGAGGCACCGGAGAGGCGGCACTCGCGCCTCGCAGGAGGAGGCTCGCGGCAGGCCAGGCGACCCAGCGATAGGTGGAGGCGTGGACCTCATTTCCACCGGATCCGCGTCTGCGGCCGCGGCTACCGCGTGTTGGAGGGCTCCACAGTGCCGGCCTCCACCAACCGTGGGACAATACGGTGAAGAGGAGGGACGCCGGCAAGCCGGGCAAGGACGCCCCGGCCCCGCTCCGGCCGGGCGGCGAGCGACCCAAGTGTAGCATGCTTCCGAAGTGGATGGTCGACGGCTCGACGCCGCTCTATCGACTCCAGACTACAATATCTTTTCTGAACCTCTTAACACTCACTTTTGTTTTTATTTGTTGTCACTGACTCCCTGTTCTAAATTTGCTCCAGGAATTGAGGTGTCGCCAGCCCTCTTGTCCTGTTACTGAAGCAACAAATGTTGTTTGTGGTGCTGATTGTACTGTTTGGCTGCTTCAATAATGTATGAACTTGCTGAAACTATGACTTTAAAGATTAGCAACCTCTTTCGTCTTTCAGAATAAGCATGATCATCTTTTCGTAATAACCACTTTCTATTAATAGCTCCTTTAGCTGTAGTTAGTTGTTTTGTTCTCGTTGTCAGTTTTGTTAAGAAATATTTTATTCTTGTGTGCTCGCTGTAAGAAGTGGATCGTGGTTTCGCAGTATTATTGTTGTCAGGTTGAATATGAAGGGAAAGGGGTGTTTCTATGTTACATGATTTTAAATTTGAGGAGTATGGTGTATTAAATGATGGTATCCTCTTAGAATGCCAACATACACTGAACGGATTGGCTCAGTGAATGACTGAATTCGAACTACAAAGGTATGCAAAGTTGACTACCTCCTTTGTTTCATGTTGTAGATAAATCTGCTTGGAACGATCTTGATGATGTTATGGTTTCTTTTTTGCGTTTCTTGTCGGGCAGCCAGGCGCTCCCGTTCTACAACCTGATGAAGAAGACGGACCGCTTCGAGTGGACCGAGGAAGCCCAAGCTGCCTTCGTCGACCTCAAGCGCACCCTGTCAACTCCACCAGTCCTGGTGGCACCACACGAAAAGGAGCCGCTGTATCTCTATATAGCGGCCACAAACAGGGTAGTCAGTACGGTGCTGGTAGTCGAGCGGGCTGAAGAAGGAAAAGCACATGGCGTGCAGAGACCGATATACTACCTCAGCGAGGTGTTGTTTCAGTCGAAGCAGAGATACCCGCACTATCAGAAGCTGGCGTATGGAGTATTCATGACCTCGCGCAAGGTGGCACACTACTTCCAAGAGCACCCCATCATGGTGGTGAGCGCGGCTCCACTAAGTGACATACTCAACAACTCCAAAGCGACAGGCAGAGTCTCCAAATGGAGCATCGAATTAGGTCCTCTAGACCTAACATACAAACACCCGACAGCAATCAAGGCACAAGTCCTCCCCGACTTCACTACGGAGTGGATGGAGATGCAGTTGTCGTCGGTACCCGATACGTCCAACTCATGGACCATGTACTTCGATGGGTCCAAGAGGAACGAAGGTGCAGGAGCAGGTGTTATCCTCATATAACCCAAAGGCGACAAGCTTCGTTATGTGCTGCAAATGGACTTCGAGAAGCCATCCAACAACGAAGCAGAATATGAAGCCCTGATCCATGGGATGAAAATGGCTAGGGAGTGCGGCGCTGATCGCCTGATGATATACGGAGACTCGAACCTGGCCGTGCAACAGACCATGAAGGAGTGCGATGCAACAACAGAGAACATGATAGCATACAGGAATCTGTATAACATCATGGAGGGGAGTTTCAACGGCTGCGAGCTCCGCCATGTCGAGTGAGCAAGCAATGAGGAGGCAGACACCCTCGCCAACATCGGGTCCTTGAAACTCAAGGTGCCTCCCGGAGTCTTCCTAGAGAAGATAAACAAAAGATCTATCAAGGTCACGAAGCCTGCGACTCCCTCTACACCGGCAACCAGGACTGAAGCTGCAAGCGAAGACGCATCTGCAGCAGCAGAACCTACACTCGAAGTGTTCCTCGTCGAGCCAATCTGGCCAAAGCCATTCCTAGCATATATGCTCCGGCAGGAGCTTCCAGAGGACACAGTCGAAGCACGGCGTATCACTCGTCGTGCCAAAGCATTCACAATAATCGGCGGGGAGCTGTACAAGCACAGCATATCAGACATCCTCCAGAGGTGTATCGCATCAGAGGATGGCAAGGCCATGCTCCTCGAGATCCACGCTGGCACGTGTGGACATCATGCTAGCAGCAGAGCCTTAGTCGCCAAGGCCCTGTGTGCTGGATTCTACTAGCCCACGACGATGCAGGACGCCGAGGACATCGTCAAGCGGTGTATCGGCTGCCAGAAATTCTTAACACGACCTCATGCACCGGCGTCAGAACTGAAGACAATACCTTTGGCGTGGCCTTTCGCCCAGTGGGGACTCGATATGGTCGGGCCACTGCGCAAGTCTTCACGAGGAGGACACACACATCTACTTGTGGCTGTCGATAAATTCACCAAGTGGATAGAGGCCGTGCCAATTACCAACTGCGCAGCCACCTCAGCTGTCAACTTCATCAAGTCCATCATGTTCTGCTTTGGGGTGCCTCACAGCATCATCACTGATAACGGAACAAACTTCACAGCCGAGGAGTTCCAAGAGTTCTGCCAGGAGAAGGGCATCAAGCTGAACTACACTTCCGTCGCCCACCCGCGATCTAACGGGCAGGTGGAAAAGGCGAACGGCCTTGTATGCAGCGGCATCAAGAAGCGCCTCCTGGTGCCACTCAGGCGCGCAGCAGGATCCTGGGTAGAGGAGCTACCATCGGTGCTATGGAGCCTGCGCACCACGCCCAACAGATCGATACAGTACACGCCATTCCTCATGGTGTACGGAGCAGAAGCAGTCCTGCCACATGACATACGCTTCGAGGCACCTCGCATCGTCGCGTACGACGAAGACGATGCTGAAGCCATACTCAAAGACGAAGTCGACTTGCTGGATGAGGCCCGGGACATCGCACTCTCCCGAACGGCCATCTACCAGCAGAACCTCCGCAACTATCACAGCAAGCGGCTGCGCACAAGAGCCTTTGTTGAAGGAGACCTGGTACTCATGCTCAAACAGAAGAAGGTGCACAAGCTCGCCTCCCCATAGGAGGGACCCTTTATCATCGCCGAGGTCATTGGTGGACGCGCGTACCGCTTGAAGGACCCGAAGACAGACGAACTCATTCGCAACCCCTGGAACGCGGCGCAACTGCGACGCTTTTACGCGTAGCATAACTATCAAACGCTGGTCAGCCACCTCTCTAAACACTAGAGACCATGTCTCCTGCAATAAAGCGCAATGTTCCTCTACCATATGAGCCAACATACAACGCACAAAATAAACACCCGAAAGGGCAAACATCATATCCAGCTCCGGACGTAGCACCCGATACTCGGGGGCTACGCCGTTCGAGCACAAATCATTCTCTGCCTTAGCAGCACACCGACGCTCGGGGGCGGTGCTAAGTAAAGGCCAAAACAAAACAAACTCTATATACAAAGCAACTCCAAGATTTACAGAGCAAGCATACAGATTTTCTGCAAATATACAATGTGCTTGCACAAACAAAAAATCAGTCTACAGGCTCATCCTTTGGAACCCGTGACGCCACATAGTCCGAGTAAATCTCGGTGTCACGCTCCAGTTTCCTAATCAACTTGACGGCTACATCTTCTATGGCGCGATAGTGCGTTTCCATCGTCATAGGCTCCCCGTCTTCCCTGTCGGGGACTTCTTCTATCCCCCTCAGGACGAGATACGGGTGCCGCCGGTGAACAAAAGCTAAGGCGTATGTCGCACCGCTGACAAGCTGCGTCCGGATAAAATTCTTCGCAGCCTTGCCATTGCGGAATCGCGACATGAGAGCCCCAAGACCCTGCGGCTGCGGATCCAGAGGGAACAACGCACTGTACACAAGCGCCAGTGCAGAACGGCACGCCCCGGCGAAGGACGCCACCTGGCTTATGCGATCCTGAAGAACAGCCAGCACTCGACCTCGTGAGGGGTCTGACCAGAACGAGGTGGTGTCGTGCCCGACAGCCTCAGCAACATGGCGAAGCCGACTATCCACCCGACTGGCCTCAGCTTGAGGGTCTTGTTGTACACCTACACACAAAGGAAAGATGAAACAACTAAGGAAACGAGCGACGCCAAAAGACTCGGGGGCTTGCAGCCACTTACACAGTAAGTCATTGTTGGCCTTTTCCAACTCCTCAAGAAGGAAAGCTTCCCGTTCAGCGGGGCGAGGCTGCTTCGACTTAAGTACGACCAAGGCACCCTGCGCCACCTGCAGGTCTTGCTCAAGCCTGGCGCAGCGATCCCGGAGCATCGTGAGCCGATAATCCCTGGAGTCGCGGTTCCCGGAAGAACAACCAGCAGTCGCGGCCGCATGGACATGCGGCGCGGCATCAGAGGACGGAGCGGCGATCGTTGGATTTACCTGTTAGCAAGCCAAGCAGCCAAGTATGAGACATCCTTCTTGAAGAAGGCCCGGGGGCTGGAAGAAGTCGCAAGGCACAAAGACATCAAGACAGATGTAAAATCTTATAGAAAGTTTGCAACTGGCACA
The DNA here is from genome assembly GCA_012064385.1 of Puccinellia tenuiflora. Taxonomy (NCBI): domain Eukaryota; kingdom Viridiplantae; phylum Streptophyta; class Magnoliopsida; order Poales; family Poaceae; genus Puccinellia; species Puccinellia tenuiflora. Next base: position 1,672,278 of record QRDG01000245.1, on the reverse strand, counting down.
GTCATTACAAAAGGGCGACAGGCATCGCCACGGACAAACTACAAAAGATGAAAAATACAAAGACAAGCAGCTACTGCGAGCTCGCGGACTTCTTGGCCTTCTCCGCACGTTTAGCAGCCTGCTTCTCCAAGGTTTCAGTCAACTTTTGTGCCAACTCGCGAGACCGCTCGGCGAAACTGCCAAGAGCCACCGGCTTGCCAGAGGGTCCGCGGGGCAGCCCAGACATAGCCTTGTCGAAGTCACCCTCGAAGCCGTGCCCCAGCAGCATAAGGAGGGTGGTCTGCGAGCCACGTACAGTGTGCTCGCATCTGAAGTCATTGACGGCGGAGCTGCCAGGGCCAAACAGCTCAGCCAGTTCCCCGAGGGAAGCAGGAGGCTGCCCCTTGGGAAACAGACTGCCGTGCAAGCTCGTCAGCGCACCGGTAGCCTTCTCCAAGAGACCGCCAGCCTGTTGGCCAGCACCCTCTACAGCAGCAACTGCGCCGTCCAAGTCATCGACGGCAGCCTGGGCGCTGGAACATGCCACAGTGCCAAGGCTACCTGAAGAAAGCAGAAAAGAAGCTCAGTTAAGCCAAAGGAAGCAGAAAGAACAGACAAAAGCAGAGTTAACACTTACCCAAAAGCAGAGGCGCTGCACCAAGGCCTGCTTGTGGGCATCGGCCGCCTCCTTCGCGACTGCGGCGGTGTCCAGCTGCTCCTTGAGGATAGCAGCCTGTTGCGAGGCGTTCTCCCTCTCGCGTCGCGACTGCGCCAACAACTCTGCAGGCAAAAGGCGTTCAAACAAATAGCAATAAAAACACTCCCAAGCAGCGGAAGACAAAGGACAAACCTCGGAGTTCGGCGGACTCTCGCTCCAGGCGAGTTTTCTCCGCCTCCATGGCCGCGAAACGGCGGCCGATACCCAACAGCTCGAGCGTCATAGGCTGCACCAAACAAAGAACAAAGAGTCAGTAGAAGAACTTGAGTCTGTACACGACTAAATTCAGTCGCCCACAGACTCGGGGGCTACTCCCATCGGGAGCGCTGTCGCGCACCCGATAAATCACAAACAAAAAGCAAAGAAACAAAGGAGAAAGATCAGTTTAGAGTCTATACCCAACTGTTCCTAGTTGACTATAGACTCGGGGGCTACTCCCATCGGGAGCGCTGTCACGCACCCGATGCAAACAAAAAGTATTTACTACTTACATGCTCGGCTGAAGTAAGCGAAGTCCCCTTCTCCTCAGGAAGATGAGGAAGGCTGAAAAACGTCGAGAAGCCCTTCGAGCAGAAAAACAAAGACTCTCTCTCTCTCAGCAATCAAAACATCGGCAAACATAGTAAATAGAGAAACGAAACACAAGAACAAAGCACATACCTCTGGAACAGTGTTCTCGAGGCTGAATGGCACCACGGGCGATTCAAGGACGTTTGCCTCGCCGACCTTGAGCAGGGTCAGTGCGCAAACGCGAGACTCAACCTCGCCCGTGGACAACTCCTCTGCGGACGTGCGCGTCACGTCGGCAGCTCCAGCAAACTCGAACAACTGGTGCACCCGAGCTTGAATCGGGTGCACCCGCCTTTGATGAAAGTGGCGATGAGGTGAACGCCACTTACCTCCTTGCTGGCGGTCTTCATCAACCTCGACACCCGAGACATGAGGGGATCGGACTCCTTGATCTCTCGGGTGTTGGGGCGATGCGTCAAGGAGTTCTTCTTCGTCATGGTCACGCCAACACGAAACGGGGGAAACCCGTACTTCTGCCCGGGCTGGTGGATGTCGGTGACGTAGAACCACCTTTTCCTCCAGTTCTGCGCGGACTCGAGCTGCTTCAGGTCGAAGTACTCGATGTCCCCGCGGGACTGGATGCCGAAACCCCCGACGGGGTAAACACCGCGAGCGCCGGCGTTGCGCTTCACGTTGAAGATCCGCTGCCACAGCCCCCAGTGCGGGTGAATGCCGAGGAAGCACTCGCACAGGACGATGAAGCAGCTGATGTGGAGGATGGCGTTCGGCGTGAAGTCGTGGAGCTGGATGCCGTACGCGTACATCAGCCCCCGGACGAATTCGTGAACAGGGAAGGCGAATCCCCTGTTCACGAAATCGATGAAGCAGACGCGCTCGCCGTCGCGGGGACGAGGGGCCACCTCGTCGCCGGGCGCCCGCGTCGCCATCTTCTCCAGCAGCAGCAGGAGGCCCTCGCGGCGCAGCGCCTCCAGCTGGCGCTCATTCACGGACGACCTCTGCCAGTTGCCATGAATCTTGTTCAGCCCGCCGGCCTTGCCGGTGCCGGCGGCGGCGGCGCCAGTGGATCTCTTCTTTCCGGAAACTTTCTTCATGCCGGAGGTGGACATGGACACTTTGGTGGCTACACGCAGAGAGGCAGAGCGCAAGGGGAGAAGGAGAACTTCGGCGGTGAGAATGGGGATTGTACCTTTTTCACTGTCGGGGCGCCCCTATTTATCCATCGGACGGGGCGATCTGTGGCGTCCGATATTCGTCGAGCAAAACGGAGCACATCCAACCCCACACGTGGCGCGTGTGGAGGGCAACCGTCGCCGGTCGCGTCGCCCACTACGCACGAGAAACGAGGAGGCGATCATCATGGCGTGGCGAAATTTTCGTGCCCACCAGTCAAACCGACGTGACGTTTCGTACTATCACTTCTGGCAGGCCAAACGGCAGAGCACCTCGGTAGCGCAGCACACGCGCGTGACGTCATTCATGACGCAGGAGTTACAGACTGCCTTCGGCACGGTCTTACTCGACAATGTATCGACTCCCATATGCTGTCAGACTGAACAAATTTGCATTTGTTCACTCCCATCGGGAGCAAAACAAATCCCTCAGTTTAAGGCAAAATAAATGGGTTGAGATTATCCCCAGTTATAAATAATTCAGCATAATTTCAGGGAACACTCCCCTCAGGAGCGCCACCACGCACTCGATGAAAGCCGGACTGTGCAACACTCGAAAGGTTATCGACTTCGGTCTAACCCGAGCAAAATACCCGAGATGAATCAAATACAGCTGACCCTCGGATGCTGCACTCCGTAGTGCAAAGGTAAGACCCACCGATCCATCATGTAGGGTCAGGCCCACTGGCAGCAGCCATGGTAGCTTGACAGATATGCCGCACCAGCAGGTGTGAAGAAAAATCCCGACGGACGCGTTGGGTACCCTTTCAGGCCGAATTCGACTCTGTAAGATCCCAAGCGGCTGGAGTCGAAGGGACTAGCCTCCAAGCTCGAGCCTGGGGACTCGAGTTTGATGTATGCTAATAATGCTTGTGCCCAAGAGCACTTAACTGGTCCCGATCCGTCGAGAGTACCAGGCTTATTGTGCGAGATCCACCACTAAGCGTCCTGAAACACGGATACGAATGAATCGCTAAAGACACGACTCGCACCAGGACGATACAATGTGGAGGAGTCCCTACCAGACTCTCCAAGTCTACTAGGTCCTCGGGGGCTACTGACGTGGTTACACCTTTCGGGTGTGCCACCGTGGACTACCCTGGTGCGGAAAAGGACAAAGGCCCATCGGTCATAAGGCCCAGGAAGGAGGCCCCGAAGGAAAGACTTAGAAATATTAGGTCGACAGGCCCAGATGTAAACCTAGTCGGTATAGGACCCGAGACCCAGTCCCACTATTTAAGGACTGGGAGGGCCGCCGACCTAGGGTACGCTCAGATTCATCACCAGAAACCCTAGCGAGATCGCATCTCACGATCTCGCCATTGTAATCGATCTGTAAGCTCATCATCAATTCCAGACAAGTAGGACGTAGGGATTTTACCTTCTGGGGTCTGAACCTGGGTAAATCTTGCTTGTCAGCCGACGGATCCACCAGTACCACCATCTTTCTCTCCTATTCTCTCAACCCAAGGATGTCATCCGAGGGATTTGGCGTGGTAACCCCACGTCATGGGTTCAGAGGAATAACAAAATTATTATAAGGAATACCGCTTGTGTGAAAAAGGGAAACACTTATGGGCACAAATAAATAAATTGAATAGTCTTGCTAAAAACTTTTGCTCTACATATGATGAATCCTGGTGCTTTAATGAATCTTTTTGCGGTATGAGGCATAAGCACCTCCCTTTCCAATGTGATTATAATGATAATGAAATATTGGCTTCTTATGCTAAAGGAAACTATGATTTTGATAATCTTGAACAAATTGAAGAATTTGTTGTTTTTATGGGTTCCTATGAAATTACTTGTGTGCTTAAAGATAATGATGATGCTTCTTACAAATCTGAAAATTTTGTTATACTTGGATATTGCCTTGAGTATTACTATGATAATCCTTATATTATTGAATTTCTTGAGAGAACTTATCCGCCAAAAGAAGAGACTAATGCCTTTCAGGAAATCGTGGAAGAAGAAATTGTTGAAACTAAAAGCTCATTGGATGAAAAAGAGGAAGAGAGTGACGAACAAAATGAGGAAGAATGGAGTAGCTACCCATGCTCGCCTTCTAATGATAGTAACTCTTTAACTCTTGCATTATTTAATTGCCCTCCATGCTTGCCAAAGGAGGATGAATGCTATGTTCCTATGGATTCTTTTGAAATACCCTTTTTGATAAAACTGATACTTTCTATGCTTGTGAAAATGATTATGATACTGTTACTTATGATAATCCATGATATTTTGGTAAATCTTATGATAATCCTTTATTTGTGCCTATTATCGAAATACATGATAATGAGGAATGTTGCTTAGAATTTTTTATGATAAAGCTCTAGATGATGGTCCTATGTTGCTTGATGATATTAATTGCACTACTGTTGAAAATGGGATTGGAGAGGTTTTGAATTTAGTTAAATGGAGTCCCATACCTCTTGAGAGTGATCATTCATCTTGTTATAAAATTGTTAAAAGTGGGTTTGGAGAGATCATGACTTTAATTAATTTTGATCTCACTAGTCTAAAGCTTGATAAAAATTATATGTTCGTTGGTCATGAAAATCATGGTTTATGTGATAATTATATTGTTGAGTTTGTTCATGATGCTACTGGAAATTATTATGAGAGAGGAAAATATGGTCGTCGAAATTTTCATGTCACTAAAACACCTCTCTTTACATTGAAAATTTTGAAACTACTCTTGTTTAACATTCCTATGCTTGATACTTTGTGCTTCATGGATTTATTTGTTTACAAGGTTGATATGCATAGGAAGCGGGTTAGACTTTAATGTGTTTCGTATTTGCTTCTTGATGCTCTCTTTGTGTTTCAACTCTTATTCTTATGAGTGCATCATTAAAATTATCAAGCCTGGCTAAAAGGCATTAAAGAAAAGTGCTTATGGGAGGCAACCCATTTTATTTTTACCTACTGTTTCTTTTTGGTTTTGGTTTTTTTTGGGTGATGTTACCTCTGTAACAACTCCCTTCTATATTATTGTTTTGGTTTTATGTGCCAGGAATAGCGTGTAAAGAGAGGAAGACTAATTTGTGAGTTCGTTGTCCAGAAACAGATTTCTGTTCTTCACTGTTCAAATTTCCAAAAAATCACAGAATTTCACTTGTGGCTGCAAGTTTTTGACTGCAAGCATTAGGGTTTTTTCTACCTTTCTCTAGTTTTTAGTTTTCTTACTTGGGGTGCAGAAGTACCCCGAAAAAAATTATCTTTACAGTCTGTTCTGTTTTTGACAGATTCTGTCTTAGTTTTGCATTGCTTCTTACGTGCAAAATGAGGTTCTTTTGAGCTCAAGAGCTTTACTTAGAACTTTGTGACGGTAGCTAATGTTTAAAAATAAGTTCATGATATGTGCTTTGGAACTGAAGGAAGATATTATTTTTGTGGACTAGCCCCTCTAATGAAGTTGCGATAAGTTTTGCGTGAAGGAAGTTTTCAAGTATTCAGGAGCGAGATGATGAATGAAGATCAAGAAGGGATAAAAGCTCGAGCTTGGGGAGGCTCCCCATGGACCCTCCTCTGCAATATTCAAGAAGTCACAAGTATCTAAGCTTGGGGATGCCCAAGGCATCCTCTTCTTCATCAACAATCATCAGTTTTACTCTTGGTACTATATTTTTATTCATTTACTCACTATGTGTTATTCTTGGAGCGTCGGTTTGTTTCTATTTTTAGTTTGTTTATGTTTTGTTCTCTGGTCTTTGCAATAAATTGGGTCCTTGCATCCTTGTTTGGGAGAGAGACATGCTGATGTCTACTACGCGCTTCTATTCTTGTAGACAGTGTTGGGTCTCCAAGTGCAGAGGTTTGTAGTACAGCAGCAATTTTCCCTTAAGTGAGTAACCCAAGGTTTATCGAACTCAGGGAGGTAGAGGTCAAAGGTATCCCTCTCAAGAAGTCTCTTGTGTCCCCAACACGCCTAATACAATTGTTAGTTGTATAGGTGCACTAATTCGGCGAAGAGATAGTAAAATGCAAGTGATATGGATGGTAAGAAGTGGTATTTGTAATTTGTAATAAAAATGGCACCAAGAAAACATGTAACAAAAGTGACTAGAAATGGTGTTCCGATGATTAGAAACAACGCCTAGGGATCATACTTTCGCTAGTGGTATCTCTCAACATGTTAGCATAACTGAACGCAAGCAAGTGCTACTCGGAACTATCCTTCTCCTTGATTAAACAAGGATACTATGTGTAGGGCTACAAAAGCACACCTCAAAGTCTGAGTAAACAAACACCACAATTCCACAAAGAATAAATCATGGTAAATATTACTCTAGATAATCTATCATCCAAAGAGTCACACACGCCACCCACACTATCGCCAAGGCTTTGTGTTGTCAAAAATAACTCCGGAAATTATACTAGATAAACCAATTGAGTAACATAACATTACATAAGAATTCGGCGGTACTAACAATGCTCACGATCACATAAATATCACACCATGGGAGAGAGAGAGATAACCACATAGCTATAGTAGAGCCCTCAGCCCCGACGAAGAACTACTCCCACTGCATCATGGGAGACAACAAAGGCGATGAAGATGACTCCGGGGGTAATTCCCAATCCCGGTAGGGTGCCGGAATAGGAACTTCTCTTCCCCGAATTAGGGTTTTTGGTGGCGGCGGCGCTCGGATGCGTTTCTGGAAAAACCTTCGATGATCTGACGTTTTTAGGTCAGGAGAGAATATATAGGCGAAGAGGCGACACGAGGCGGTGAACGAGGCGGTGAGGTGGGGCCCACACGCGGCCAAGCCTGGGCCGCGCCTGGGGTCTCCTGGGGGCTGTGGGCCCCTCCCGGACTTGTCCTTCGGGCTCCAGGGGTTACTGGCGAAATAGAATATCTATAATATTTTGGGAATTTTCTGAGCACTTTGGATTTTGGACCTTTTCTGCAATGCACAGACATAATAAACAAAACCTGACACTAGGCATCTTGTCAATAGGTTAGTCCAATAAAATATGCCAAAATGATATGAAAACATAATAAACACATGTGGCATTTGATATAAAACAAGCATGGAACATAAAAAATTATAGATAGGTTGGAGACTTATCACACGCTTCGCTTTTTCATAAAACACTCATGTTCTTAACTTATATGTGTTGAGTGATTAGCTTTTATTATTCTTGCTTATAGCTCTTGTTTTAATGTATCTCTTGTTCAGAGCTTTTAGCTTTTATAGTGAGGAAGTACTCTCTCTTGTGTTTTCACTTTTAGTTGTTTCGAAGAAGTTGATTGGTGTTTGGTTGAAAGAAAATTATCATGTAGGAAGTGGTGAAAAGAAATGCTTACATAATCTTGTAGATCGTTGTCTTAAATATTTGATATTTGTCAATTGTTTTGAGATATGAAGTAGATTCATGCTTAAACTTGTGGATCATTGTAACGCCCCGCGGATCGGTACTATGTAGATTTGAGCATCGGGTACGGAGCAGGGACACGGACGGAGACGGGGAACGACCGTCGGGGACGACAGCAGCAACAGCAGCAGCTTTGGGGACACACCGACAACGGAAAAAGGCAGCAGCAGCTCGGGCACAGCACCAAGACATGACGGTGAGGACGGAGGACGCACGGTGGCCCGAGGCGGAGCTGCGTGAGGAGGGAGGACGGTGTCGGTGCAGCGACGAGGCAGAGGAGCAGAGGCGGCTTACGGTGGAGGGGCTCGGGCCGGAGGGTTGGCCGGCTCGAGGAAGAAGGTTCGCGGCCGTGGAAGGAGGATGGCGTGCACGTGCAGGGGAAGAGGAGGTCGGCCGAGCGGTGAGGTGGAGCAGGGCGACCGGAAGGAGGCCGGCTCGGGCGAGCTCGACGCGGGCGGAGAAGGCACGCCGGCCAGCCGGTCGAGGAGGAGGCCGGGCGACGCGGCTCGGGCCGAGGAAGAGCACGGCCGGGGCGGGCTCGCGACGGAGGAAGGCGATGGTGCGGTGGCGCGGCCAGGCGACGGGGGGAGGGGGGACAGCCGACCGGGAGAGGAGGAAGCCGCGGGGAGAGGAGGCGCAGACGCGAGGAGAGGAGCAGGGCAGCCACGGCACTGCGCAGAGGGAGGGAGCTCGGGTCGGCGGGGACGAGCGGGGAGGAAGAAAAGGAGAGGCCACGGGAGGGGAAGGGAAAAAGAAAAGGATAAGGAGAGGATAGGATAGGGGATAGGGTCCAGGGACCCGATTGCACAAAGAAAAGAGTTGGAAGGACCTATTTGCAAAAAGGAGAAAAGAGGGGAGGGTGGCTGCAAGAAGGCACGGGGTGGGAAAGGAAGTTTCCAGGGGGGAAACCCTAGGGTTTGGAGGATAGGTGGGCTTGGGCCGGTTGGGCTACTCTCTCGCTCGCTCAAACTTTTATTTTTCGTTTGCAAATTAATTTGACAATTAATTTTAGAAAATGGAGACGACTGTCTCGGTAAAACTTTTCTGACAAATTTTGGCAAAATAAAATAGGGTTTAATAAAAATAGTTTTTATGGTCAAAAACATGCGATGTGATGATGATGATGTCATGATGATGCAAAAATAAAATAACAAGCAATTCTTATTTGGGGGAAACCCCGGGATATTACAACCGACACCACTAACAAGGGATCTTGCCCCGAATCTTCTCGCGCCATGTTGATCTTCTCGACACCGCTAACAAGAAGTTCTTGCTCACATCGATGGCGATGTTTGTCTGTTGAGATCCTTCCGAAGATCGAACATATTAGGAAAAGGCAAGGGATCGTCCACCCACGAAGATGCTATAACCGGAAGATAGATAAGATAGAAGATCCAAAACACACAGAGGTAAGAGAGGAAATAGAATAGAGGTAAGGAGTAAACAAGAGTCCTAATGAGATATTTTCAAATAAGTTTTAGTAAAATAGTTTGGACACTCTACAAACAACGACCATTTGCTAGGGTATCCTACAGGCAGACTGGACCTGCGGGGTATCGAAGAACCTGAGCTCTGATACCACTTTGTAACGCCCCGCGGATCGGTACTATGTAGATTTGAGCATTCCCGCCAAATCCGCATAATAACGATCCTAGGACGCCCACCAGACATAACGTGCACGTCGCAACACACACGTTATGCGGGTGGAATTGTAATGATCATTACAACAGTTCCTGACGGAACCCACAAAAGAACATATACAACAATGACTCATCGAGTCAAGAGCAAAAGATACAATACAAAGATCTAAATAACAACGGAAGCAAATAGCATCCGACTACGGACAAGAATACAAATGTGGACTAAGAGTCCTGAAGATAAACAAAGGCACCATATCCCTGCCCAGGTCAAGCCGGAGGGATTCCCAAGCTAACGTCGTCAGACTTCAAACCTGTTGGCTGCATTGGAATAGCAGCCCTGAAGGAGTCAGTACTATAAATAGTACTGGTAAGTAATACTCATAAGATATCAAAGCTGTAATTTCAGGGGAAGAGGGTTAGCGATTGAAGCGGCGGCAAGCAGCACTAACAACTTATAGAGACACGCTACAACTTTCGTCTAAAAGAGACAAGGTACGAGAGCGCATAAGAAACCAACTATTCTATCACCAAAACATAACCCAGCCGATTCCTTACCAACCCGGTTAAACCACGAGCAGCAAGCCCAAAGGCACTCACACAGTTGATAAATTTTATGAGTTATTTATTCATGTAATCAATCTTACTAGTCAAGTTATAATTCATTATAAGGTGCAATATGTCTATGATCTTTTTAGCCAGCGCATTTCACCAAGTCGTCCATAACCGCAGACACGGCTTTTTGAAAAGATTTCACCCTGCAGGGATGCACCAATGAACCCACACGCATCGAAACACTCGCTTAGAGGTGTACCGGTGTGAAAGGACATAGTCCGCTAATCTTGTTTTGATGTTTGATCACAACACTTGGAAGTATTTAACATACCGCTAAGTATCCACAGGAAATATGACTGTCTACATCAAAAGGTTACTAGTGCATCTCTGTCTATGCAAAAAGGAAGAAAAGCCTTTTGTCGGAAATGGACCATGAAGGAAGAAGGCAGCGTAGCTGGCTGGCCGGCCCCCTGTCCGGCCCAGGCCGGGCGGCTCTGCGGGGTGGCCGGGCGGCTCTGCGGGGTGGCCGGCCCAGGCCGGGCTCCTGGCCGGGCGGCTCTGCGGGGTGGCCGCCCCCCCCCCCCCCAGCAGGCCCAGGCCGGACCACAGGCCGGTTCTCCTGTTTTGTTCCTGCATGAAGAACTGAGGCCGGCCCCCCGGCCGGCCTAGGCTGGCCCCAAGTCCGGGCTCCCTGCGCGCAAAGAAAGCTCCCAATGGATCGATTTCGAGGAGGGGTATTTCTACCCCTCCACCTACCTCTAGACAACTACCACGACCTAAACAAGAATACCACCATTGTTTGAAAGCTCCAAATCGATAGATCTCCCTCTCTAGCCACTCAATCACTTAGCCCTTTGGGGATTTGAGAGAGGAGACCTAGATCTACACTTCCACCAAACCAATTTGATTTCCCCCTTGATTTGTGAGAGGGGGCTTGTTACTCTTCGTGTTCGTTGGAACCCTAAGAGGTTGTGGTCCTTCGGAGCTTTGGGTGCTACGAAGACATTGTCGGGAGCCACCAATTGAGTTGTGGTGTGTGCCCCGGCCTTGGGCATCGAGTCTTGGCGGCTCGGTGCATTTGGTGAAGACCCTCCAACTTGTGGAGTGCGCTTCATCCTTGTAAAGGTTCTAGTTGTCAACCTTAATGACAACATAGTGACAAGTGCCTCACCATATCGGTGGCAAGACACAACGGAGATACGATGTGCCATATCAAGGCTACTCGGTGTTTCACTTTGGTGAACACCGCGCCGCTCCAACGGAGATTAGCTTCCATTGGGAAGTGAACTTCGGGATAAATCTCCGCATCATCTTGTTGGTTATTTCTCAACTTACCTTTACTTATTGCCACTAGCTTACTCTATTATATATCTTGTGCTAGTGGTAGTTTGCTCAACATATAGGGTTGCTCACCTAGTTGCATAATCTAGAGAACTCATATTTGAGCAAGATCAAATTAAAAGAAAACGAAGTAAAATTTGTAGTTAACTTATTCACCCCGCCCCCTTCTAGTTAACCTCGTCGATCCTTTCATGGTGGAGTGTTCGACGCAACAATTTCCTTCTCTACAAACAAGTCCAGGGAGCCACCTAGTTAGGTTGGATCCGCCTAGAAAGTCCGGCCGAAGCTCCGAGGCGGACCTACCCGATGCGAGGATGGCTTCGGGAGGAACACTCATACGATTGCCCTCCTTCCACATGCGATAAACGCCACGTGTCGCAAGCCCTACCGTAAGGTAACCACGTATCCATCATCATCTTACCTTCACATCATCATCGTTGTACGCGCACAAAGGGAAACACCCGAACTAAGTTGTGGTTCCTGGACAGGTTTGAGGATCCGGTAATAGGTTGCGGGGAGGCCCATAGAACTCCCGCATGTGGTTAGTGCGCTCAGTCTTGGATCAGAGGAAAAGAACTCGGGTCCTAGGCGACACTAGCAGAACAAAACACCACGATTGGCCTTCCGCTGGTGCCTTATCTTTATTAATTATGCTCATCGCAATAGAAATTAAAGATTACCATTTAAGTTGAGCCTAGCTATCATGTTAACAGCAAGACTAGATAAAGAGATAACAGGACTCAAGCAAAGCACCTAAGCATGCACTACGACTCGCAAGGCTAACAAGGTAAACAAGCAACAGGTTAATAGGCTGTGGAGGTGTGGCTATATCATGGCTGCCCGGTAAACATGCAAATAGGATCGTGTCACAAGCATCGTAACATAAGGCTAGCAAGGAACAAAAGATAGGAGGAGTAAGAGACATAAAACAAGCGAAGATAGCAGGTGAGTAGTCCTTGATTGAAATCCGGTAGAGGTAGCAGAACCTGTCATTGCTCACATCAACTCAACGTCCTATTCCCGAAGAAGCAACGAACACTGGAAGCGCAAAACATGCATCTTAGCACTATGGCAAAAGAAGCGGCATGTTGATGACATGAATGCATGACAAATTAAAGTGATTCAATTTTTATTCCTAACACATGGCAAAGCATTTTAAATGGGATCTACCTTGCATGTGTTTTTGTGGTAACTATCATGTGTTTAATTATATTAATGATGTTGAGAGTTAGTAAATAGTGAAAGTATGAAGCCTAGGCCTTGTTTCCAAGCATTGAATTATCGTTTTAAGTCACTTTTGTCACTTGTTCACTTGCTGTCATTTTTATTACAGAATTACAAATCCATCTTTTACCATCCATATCACTTGCATTTTACTATCTCTTCGCCGAACTAGTGCACCTATACAATTAGCCATTATATTAGGTGTGTTGGTGACACAAGAGACTTCTTGTACCTTAATTGCAGGATTGCTTGAGAGAAGATACGTTCAACCTCTTCCTCCCGTGGATTTGATAAATCTTGGGTTACTCACTTAAGGGAAATTTGCTGTTGTCCTACAAACCTCTACGCTTGGAGGCCCAACTAGCATGTGGTATTTCCTTGCCACTCCAAGTAAATTTGTCATTTGCTACATTTAAACCTTCAAAATATTCCAATTTGTGTCTCTATTTTTAGCTCATGAGGAAGTAGTAAGGAAATTTATTATATCATGTGTCAAACAAGGTTATTTCCCCCATTTCACCTGGTGAGCATTGATTACGTTCTCACTTAAATTTGACGAGAGTTGGCCAAGGGTTCCCAGCCCGCAAAATATAAATTCAACATCATTAATCTCTCCTTCACACAGTGCAACCTGAGAAATCAGTCAAACATTGGTTAGTGATAAACAAAGGAGAAAGAGGAATGTTCTCGTTCCTCTATGGGAGCCTCTCTCACAAGTCTAAAACCTTGCTTGGTGTAGGGAACTAGCAGATTTCTTTGTTGTGGAGTCGTTGACGAAAGCATGCATATCTCAAAACTGTTTTTCTTCTGTTTCATAAAAAATAAAAAAGCTCTAGCACATGACTAATCTCTGCTTCCCTCTGCGAAGGGCCTTTCTTTTACTTTTATGTTGAGTCAGTTTTCCTTCCCAATCTTTATCTCTCAAGCAAACACATAGTATCAATTTTGGTGCAAGTCTTACTACATGTTATCTTTATGTCTAACCATGAAAACTTTGTATTGACTTTATCTTGAGATAAATATGTTGCAAGTTGAAGCTTTTGCTGAAAACTTAAATCTTCCTTTGTGTTGGTCAAACACCTTTGACAAAAGAATGTTGCTTTTGAGATATTAATCATGTCAAGTGTTATACTTTTGAGTTTCCAAAGTACTATTTGCGAAAATTCTTGCTTAGATGTTACACTTGGTTAATCATGGTCTATTTTGTTCAATAGACCATTGTCTTGGATCATTTCATTCAAATCATGTGTTTTACATTATTACTTGATCAAGATTGTGTTGGCATGTCACTTCAAAGATTATTTTGTTATCATTTACCTACTCGAGGACGAGCAGGAATTAAGCTTTTGGGGATGCTGATACGTCTCTGACGTATCTATAGTTTTATGTTCCATGCTTGATTATATATCATTGACACATGTTTTTGTAATGTTTTTATATCATTTTGACATAATTTATGGAACTAACCTATTGACAAGATGCCCAGTGCCAGTTCATGTTTTCTGCTGTCTTTTGTTTCAGAAAAGTTGTTCGGGGAAGTTTCTCAGAATCAGCTCAAAATTTACGTGAATTATTTTTACAAAGGAACAATGGAGGACCAGTGGCCAGACGCCCCCCAGGCGCGGCGAAACCCTGGGCCGCACCTGGGTCCCACCTGGGCGCCTCCCCGAGCTGCCCTTTCACCTATAAATCGTCTTCGTCTCGGAAACCCTCGATACCCGATCATATTTTCCAGAAAAGATCCGAGGCCGCCGCCGTCGCCAACCCTAGATCGGGAGGGTTCTGCAGCTCTTCCCGGCACCCTGCCGGAGGGGGAGATCGTCACCGGAGGCATCTACACTACCATGCCTACCTCCGGAGTCATGCGTGAGTAGTCCACCACGGGACTACGGGTCCATGGCGGTAGCTAGATTGTTGTCTCTTCTCCTTGTACTCCATTGTTTAGATCTTGTGAGCTGCCCTACATGATCAAGGTCATATTATCTGTAACTGCTACATGATGTGTTTGCTTGGATCCGATGAATTGTGGAAATCATTACTCTTATTCATCTATGTATTATGTTTTATCTATGATCTTGCATGCTCTCCGATGCTAGTAGATGATTTGGCCAAGTAATTGTTAGTATTCTTTAGAGAGAGTATTTATGCTAGATAGTGGGTTCATGCCATCCTGAGTAGAGTACGACTGAGAGAAACACTCATGCCAAGGATTGTGTTGTTGCCACTAGGGAGAAAACAGCTGTGTTTATTTCCTCATGTTATTACATTGCTTACATTATGCACTTTGCTTATTGCGATGATCTGTTTCTTGCAACTTAAAACTTCTGGGAGACATGTTGAATAGCGATTTCGGGGGTGGATTATTAGTCATAGATGCAGTTGGATAACGGACTATGTATTTTTACGTAATGCCCATAATAGGTGAAACGGTAAACTATATTGTTTTATGATAGCATTGTTATGCGCCCACAATTTTGTCAATTGCCTTGTTGTAATTTGTTTACCCATAATGCATATCTTCTGTAGAGACACCACTAGTTATCTGTGGACCACGATCCTATTTTGCTACACTGTTTACAACTGTTTTAGTAGCTTTCCGTACTCATTTGCTCGCTGGTCATATTTTACTCTCATCATATTTTACACTTGCACATTTAATTCTTTGTGTTCAACAAGCCGCAGAGATTGACAACATCTCTGTTTCGTTGGGGCAAAGTAGTTTGTTTGTGATTGTGTGCAGGTCCACGTCAATTGTCGTAAACAGCGCCGTTGACACCTTGCTAAGACTTCTCCAAGTCCTACTGGATATGACAACCTTGGTTTTGTAATCAATGGAAAACTACTGCTACGCTGTATCCACTACACCACGGGTCAAATGTGGGGGCACATTTTCTGCCGGGAAAGGTCATTTTACAGGGCAGTGTGACTGCCGGCAAAAGGTTTTCCCTGGCAGTTTTACCTGCCCGCTATAACCCTGCCGGCAAAGATCTTTGCCGGCTGTTTCCTTTTTGGCGGCAGTTACTCTGCCGCACAGTTCCATTTTTGTCGGCACTCTGTATTCTTTCCTGGCAGGTAGACTGACCTGCCAGCAAACATCTTTGCCGGCTGTTCTGTGTTTCCCCGGCTGTTGGATTGCCCGGAAATTTGATTATTTTAGCCGGCTGTTCCTTTAGCTATTGCCAGCAGTTTGGACCTTTTCTAGCATTTTACTAATTGCATACACATTTATAATTCAATCAATACATTGCAGACGGATTGTAACACTAAGATAATACAGCTCTTGCACAAGTGGACATTGACAAGATTGACGCAATTCTTCCACTGATCATTGACATGCTACATCGTTCATATCCACAATACACGATCGAGTCAAATTCAAAATAAATGCAGTTCATCCACAATTAACTGATCATTGACAGGATACATGGTTCATATCCACGATAAAAAAGATCGAGTCTCAACTTCATCAGCAATAGTGCAAGTAGTGAACAAAATAGCATATATGTCTAGCATGAACTCATTCTGGCAGTTAAAAGACCTCTGCTCCCCTGGTGGCTGAGGGTCCACGATCTCCAGCATCCCCTCAAGTTCCTCCACCTGTCCACCATAGATTTCTTTGCCGTCCCTGGGTGGAGAGAATAAAATTAGTGACCAAGGAATAAGACTATTGAGAGGCAATAGAATCCTAAGAACCAAGTCCTATATTTTTTTATGCCAATCAACATTGATTATGCTAGTTATTTCAAGTTAGCAAACATGGGCAGCAAGAGAGGTATATATATGTTTTGTGTAAATTTTTTTGTCGTATGTCAGAAAAATTAGATGATCAAGCTGGACGCTGCTTTGCACAAGTAATATTGCAGGGGACACTGTAATATTGCATCAATCCGTATTGTGTCATCATCTAAATAAAAGATGCCTTACCTCTCTCATTCTTCTTGTGGAGGTGAGGCTTGTTGTGCCATGGATTTCTGCACCTCGAGCTGCGTATAAAGTAAACATTGGTAAGAAACTTGAGTTAACCATTGCAGCAAAAAGGAACACAAGAAACATAAACCTACATGCTTATACAGCCAAGCAATAGTTCTTCCTTGAGCTTGTCCGATGGTGGTAACCTTCCAAACAGGACGAGGCAACATACATTAAAATCCCAAGGTGGTTCCTTGACACAAGGTTCAAACTGACTAACAATTTCTACCAAACAAGCTAGGCCAGTAGACAATTTGTCCAACAAACAAGTAGCATCCGTACTTGCACAGTACGCAGCACAACTGAAATTCTATTCACCAATTTCTGCACGTAGAAATCTAATCGAAGCTCTAACAGCAGAGCTTTTAGTAACGGCCAGAGAAATTTACAAGAAATTGAAGCGTAACTACAGATAAACTTGGAAGATCTGTGCTTGTACTAGAAACAATAAGAAGGGGGCGGTGTGTGGATGCGGCGCGCGGCGCCCTGCTCACCTGCTCACCGAGGGAATAGGTCGGCGTGGAGAAGGCCCGGTGTGTGTGGGCTATGGCATCGAGGAAGACCGACGAGGCGGTGGTTACCAGGGACGCTTGCTCCGGTGCCGTCGAGATGGTGTGCAGCAGCACAGTGAAGGAAGTGGAGTGCGGCGGCACCCTGCTCCTGAGGTGCTGAGTCGGGTGGAGAAGGCCGTCGACGCCCTGCTTCTGAGGGGCTGGGTCGGGGCGGACAAGGCCGGCGGCACCCTGGTCCCGAGGGGCTGGATCGGGGCGGACAAGGCCGGCGGCGCCCTGCTCCTGGGGGCTGGATCGGGGCGGACAAGGCCGCCGGCGCCCTGCTCCAAGCGTGTGGGATGTGGTGTCGAGGAAGACCGGCGACGCTTACTCTGCCGCGCCGAGATGGAAGGCGGAGTGCGGCGGCGTACGCGAGCTTTGTTGCGGGGGGGAGTGAGGTGAGGAAGGTGGGAAAAGATTGGGAGTGAATTTTCGCTCCGCTCCCGCCTTATGTCTAAAGCGGCGCCAATATTTTCGCTCCGTGCCCGCCTTATGTCTGTAAAGTACCTGGTGACAATATGTGTTGGCAGTTTCATCTGCCGGGAAAGACTTGTGGCGGCAGATGGGCTGCCTCCCTATACTAATATTTTTGCCGGCAGTTGATAGCCGGTACATATTTATTTTTGCCGGCCGTTAGGGCGCCCTCTCTAATTTTTCCCGGCTGTTTATTTCTCCTGGCAGTTCAATTGCCCTCTAAAGTCGAGTTTTGCAAACAGCCCCCAGATTCGGCCCGTGGTGTAGTGATCATACATTACTCTTGGGTTCCCCAACGAATGTGTGATCCACGCCAGCACCCCACCGGCCTGATGGACAGGCACCACATGATATGAGGCTTGTGTAAAATAATAATGATATCCTTATAGTACATAATATGCACTTTGACAAGCATCAAAACTGGACACTGATGACCTATTCGAACATAATGCATACACAACACCCCGTAAAAAAAGATGCATACACAAACACCCCATAAAAAACGATGCATACACAAACACACCAATTACATATACTTTCATCGGAAAAAAGAAAAGAGATACACAAATAATACTCCCTCGGATCCGAAAAAAGTATCATCAGCTTATACTACCGATTGTACCATCGAAGTTCTATTCCAGCGACAAATATAACGGATCGGACGGAGTAGAATAACTAAGCTTAGCACCTGAACTGATGTATGATCCACGATAATTTCCTTGTGAATATAAAGCACTCCCTTTATTTCCTTCATTCATTACATCATATATCCATACATAAACATTCCACACTACAAAGGTTGATGGATAGACCTTTACTTTTTATTTATTTTTTGTGCGGAACCTTTCACTTGTGGTAGACCTCGAAGACACCTCGTGCTCCTAGTTTCTTGATGATTTTGTAGTCACTGAACCCCGCTTTCATGAAGAGCTCACGCCAGTCATTCTCACTACGCTGACGACCTCTCGTGTTCACAAGCATGAGCATGTCCATCAGAAGCTGGGCCTCAAACATTACAGGTCCTAGCGAAGGTCCAACCACAATATCTATGATGATCACCTTCCCTCCTTCCTCATGTGAAGGAATGGCACTCCTACACTGGGACAAGATCTTCACACAATCCTCGTCGCTCCAGTGGTGCAGCACAAGCTGCACACAAAAAATAGGAATTGTTAGCAGCAATTAACTTCTGAATTTTGCAAGCAATATAGTACATTCTTTTGTTATTTTCTGCATATATATCATACCTTGAGCATCACCGCCTGAGACTTGGGGACAGAGTGGAACAAGTCACCAGCAACGTAGTTGACGACGCCATCAGAGGGAGCTTTCTCAATCACCTTGGGAAGATCCAGCACCGTGCACTTGACGTGCGGATGGGCCTTGGCGATGGCCCTCGCCGTGGTCCCATCGCCGCCACAGCAGTCAGTGAGGGAGTCAAGCCCCTTGAAGAGATCATGGCACTCACGCATGATCGTGCCGATCCCCAGGTTGTCGTGGGCGGCCAGACCTTCGGTGACCAGCGCGTCGAGGTCCTCGTCCAGGAGGGCCGTGCTCTCGTCGAAGAGCGACGCGCCGTGCACGTCCTCGAATGGCGACGGCACCGGTCCGGCGACGTCTTTCTTGAACCAGTCGGCCAGCCCCAGAGCGGCCTCGGTGTAGAACGGCGACGTCGCGGCCAGCACGAAGGACGTCTGGCTGTGGTGCTCGTCGGCGACGACGCCGTCCACCAGGATCCGGGACAAGGGGGTGAGGCCGAAGAGCTCCACCTCGGGGTCGTCGCCGGCGGCTGCGAACACGCCCGACGTGACCAGAACGCGCATCAGGCGGCCGAGGAACGGTTGCTTGCTCGGGGGGAGGGACAGCGCGGTCATCAGGTCCGGCAGCGAGGTGACGCCGCCGAGGTGGTGGTGGATGGCGGACGGGATGCCGAGCTGGATGGCGCAGCGGAGCCCCATGGACGTGAGGTAGTAGAGGCTGTGCCGCCACAGGTCGGCCTGTGCCTGCAGCAGCTCGGCGTCTGTGGGAACCTCGATGGTCGGAACCTTGGCGGCGGCCATCTCTCTAGCTTTGCTCTGCTATGCTCGGTGTGTGTTAGTGTTACTCAGTTTGTGACTTTGTTGTGTGGATTGCATTTGCATCCACCCAAGGCAAGGGTTTAAATAGAGTACTGCACCCGAGTAAATAATTAGCCTCGCGCTCCGCAGCAATACTTGATTATCTCGCGGGTAACGTGAGTTGATCGCCGGGTCACCGGCTAACACACTACTAGCAGCAACCAGCTCATTTGTGGCGCACCAAAATAGACATTCTGTGACGCATCTAGGAAATGGTGGGATGCGCCACAGAAATCTCGTCACTAAAATATAATAGGGGGTGTGCCACAGAAATACCAAGATTCTGTGGCGCACCAGAAAGGATGCGCCACAGAATTATGTCTGTGGCGCATCATTCCTCCATGCGCCACAGAATTTCATCATGCGCCACAGAAAACTAAAAAGATACGCCACAGAATAATTTAAATGTATTTTTAATTTTTTGCTGCCTGCTGTACAAATACAGTTATATTACAGAAAATACAGGTATATTACAGGAATTACAGGTATATTACAGGAAACAGGAAATACAGGTATATATTATAGAAAATACAGGTATATCACATTACTTAGAACCTGAGATACATGATTTTTACACAAGTCATGATACAAAAGTTCATCGTTTCACACATTAATTACAAGTGCCGAATTTCGGGGTACAAAAGTTAATCTCATGTCACATAAGTCATAGTACAAATAAAGTGACCCAGCAAGAGACCCTCAGCAGCGACTCAAGAAGAAGAGGCTCCAGCGGTTCCTCCGGCACAAACCTTCGGACGCAGCAGCGACAAGTGGGCTGAGGCTGCTTCAGCGTCGGACACATGAACCTCCGATGATAAGTGGGCCCTAGTGATCCCTTAATGTCTAAGCAATCACTAGGGCCCACTTATCACGGCGGTTCCTGCGCCCGACGCGAAGCAGCCTCAGCCCACTTGTCGACGGTTTCTGCCGGAGGAACCGCTGGAGTCTCTTCTTGAGTCGCTACTGGGGTCTCTTGCTGGAGTCCATCGGTGCTCATACCCAGCCTGACGTTCCTTGCGTCGCGCCCGAAATGTTCGAAGGCCATGTCCAATGCTTCCCACTGGCAAGCGTCTGAAGGGTGTGTCAGGATCATGCCCTTCTCCGGATCTTCTTCGGGCTTTTCCCTTTTCGCGTACCATTGCATGAGCTTTGCTTCCTTAGGGTCCACGAAATACCGCTGCAGACGGGGAATGAGAGGAAAGTACCATACCACTTTTCGAGGAACATTCTTGTTCCCACTCTTGTACCGTCCCTGGCCGCACACCGGACATGTGGTTCTGTCCTTGTACACGCCCCGATAAATTGCGCAATCATTGATGCAGGCATAGTATCTCTCGTACGGTAGGTCAAGAGGGCACACGATTTTCTTGGCCTCCTCGATACTGCTTGGCAATGTGTTCCCCTCGGGAAGACGATCGTACCAGAATTTTAGGTGCTTACTGAAGCTGACGTCGGTCCATCTGTTTTCCTCCTTCATCTGTAGAGCATCAAGCGTTACATGCAAGCGCGTATCCTGGGGCCGGCAATGACGATACAACGGAGTCATCACGTATTTCTTCATTTGCTCCAGCTTGGCTTTCTCTCTGGCTGCACCTCTGGCGTTGCTCGTCTCCTTGAGTAGGAGTTCTTGAACATGAGGGTCCTGCAAGGCCGAAGTTAGCGAGGTCTGCGTGTCCGCGTCTTCTCCACCACCATCTACTCCTTCATCATGACCATGTCCGCCGGCATCTCCTTCGTCATGATGATCTTGTCCGCCGGCATCTCCTTCGTCATGATAACCATGTCCGGGAGACTCTTCGTCTTCTCGCCCGCCCTCGTTTTCATGCGCACCATTTGCTGTCGGCGCCTTGTTGAAGCCTATCCAGAAACCGCGCCTGAGCAGGTGTTCCTCCAATTGTCCGGAATCAGGGTCGATCCAGCTCACGAGTTTGCATGTTCGACACGGACATCTTATCTGGCGCCTGTTGCACCGAATCATGTCCGTCTTCGCTTCTTCCTTGTATCTACCGATTTGACTGGAGCTCATCTTGATGACCATGGTTGCTATATATAGATAAAGCAGAAATAAGAAACGAGAGTATGTTAAGTAGAACTGCAACATGCACACGCGCGCACACACACATGCATGGTCTCCGGAAAAATTTGGCATGACCTCTCCTAAATCTAGGACATATGGGTAGTGCAAAAATTTGCCGAAACGGAAGTTAATCGACATTTCGGCAAACATCCATGCACCACGCCGGCGCAAGCAACAACAAAAAATTTCTTCGCACATGCAAAAATTCATGCACACCACACAAGTTTCATGTACAAGCATCGTCTCGCCATCATGCAAACCGTCCGTCGACAAGCGCTTCACCTACAACCATACACATCTCGGCCACACTAAATATGCATATGCATGTCCATCCAACTATACTAACCTAGTAGATTTGTCACCGAGACGTGACCGCGATCGATGAGAGAGAGTGTGCGGTGTTGGAGACAAAAAATAGATGTATTTGGGAGAGGAGGAGAGTATATATGGAGCCTCCCCCGGCCCCCTCACCAATTACCTATCAAATAAAGTAGATTTAACTACAAAGAATGGAGAAAAGTATGAGAAAAATGGGGTGGGAGGGAGGAGGAACACGAGCTGTTCTAGGTGGGAGGGGAGGGGAAGAAGAAGACAATGGGGATGGGTGAGTGGGGGGCTGCCCTTTTTGTAATTCTGGACAGACATTTTGTGGCGCATGGAACAACATGCGCCACAGAAATGCATATTTCTGTGGCGCATCCTTCTCCATGCGCCACAGAAATATGCATTTCTGTGGCGCATGTTGTTCCATGCGCCACAGAAATACCTCCCCCCAATCATTAGTGCCGGGGCCCACACATAATTCTTTGGCGCATGTGCCTAGATGCGCCACAGAAATGCAACTTTTTGTGGCGCATCCAGTTCCATGCGCCACAGAAAAGGTGTGGTAGGATGCCATCCAGCCGTTGGTGGTGGGGCCCACCTATTTTCTGTGGCGCATGGGCACCAGTGCGCCACAGAAAGTACCAATTTAGTGGCGCACGGCGCAGGCATGCGCCACAGAAATCCTCATCTTTCTGTGGCGCATCCCCAAAGGTGCGCCACAGAATATTATCAGTGGCGCATGGCATCTTTGGTGCGCCACAAAAACACCTTTCACCTATAGCTAGTTTCCTAGTAGTGACACCGGATCGATCGGACCTGATTCCACAAGATATTGTGTATACTGATTGTGCATCTATATGGTGTGCAAGTGCCATGATGGATCTGGGGTGACATATGTTACTCAGTTTATATTAGAACGCAAGTCAGCTCTAGGGAGCTCTTATTTTGAAAAAAAGAAGAAGATATATGTACGTTTCATTGTCGAACTCTACCACAGAGCAATTTTTCAATGCAAAATTTGATGTATTAGGCTACACAAAAACAACAGACGTGACCAAATTTCAAGTTTTTTAAAAAGTGTACTATTCGTCGATGCAAAATTTGATGTATTAGGCTACACAAAAACAACAGACGTGACCAAATTTCAAGTTTTTTAAAAAGTGTACTGTTCGTTGATCCAGATCTACACGTTTTTCATTTTTACAAAGCTTAAAATATAACGAATTTCATATTTATATTTTTCATATTTGTAGATCATACTATCATCTACATCTAGAAAAAACTCCAATTTTTGAAAACTTTAAAATACAGATTTTGAAATTTTGAAAATCGAGCTCTGAGCTCGGCCTCCAAAACACCTCACTCATATGCAGAAACAGTATATGTTGCTTCTCATATACTACATATGTGGGGGAAAAGAGGAGGCAAGCGGGAAGGGGCGACACAATTTTCTTAAGAAAGTAGTCCTCCTGCTCCTTGATTAGTGTAATTTAACAAGTTGAGCCCACTCATACAGATCATCCATACTAATTAGTCTAACCTTGCCTCCCTTGATATTAGTTTCTAGCTCCGTCCCATGTCGGTATACATTTTAAAAGTTGCGTAGTCAAACTTCTCTTACAAATTTATATTGCCTACCAGTTGTACACCCAATCACAACTGCGTTATGCACACCATATGACGATCCTGAGGATCATTGGCCTAGTCCCAGACCCAACTTGCTTACTCAAACAATTAAACAATTCAAATGAATCATGGAAACCACAGAATATATGATACACGATCAAAAAAATTATTGGCAAATCAACCAACCATTTTTTTTTTGAAACTGTAACCAATATATTAAGCTAGCAAGCCGCCTCATTAAAAACCTCCCAGTCCCCTTAGGTACCCTGGTAAGGAAAAGAGTGCGTCTGGAACTTGCTGCTTCAAACATCGACCAAAGTTACATCTTACAATCGTTTGGGACTTGGACAGACACACAGGTCGGGAAAGCATTAAAAAGACTACCGCTAGCCCCCAATTTGCCTAATTGCGCTAATATATGCGCAGCACCATTGCTCGCACGGTCCACCTTTTTGATCGATATAAGATTATAGACCCTCAGCAGCTCCTGTACTTCACTGTATATGCTCCAGCATTCCGAAAAATCTTGCTCATGGCTTGATATGACCTGAACCGCCCGCTGGCAGTCAGACTCCAGCGTCGCTGGCCATCGACGGATACTAATCAGATGCTTCAGCCCCTTTAGACACGCTAGAACTGTTGGGAATATGCCCTAGAGGCAATAATAAAATGGTTTATTAAGCATATTCACGTTTATGATAATAGTTTATTATCCATGCTATAATTGTATTAAATAGAAACATAATACATGTGTGGAATATAAACACCCGGAGTCCCTAGTGAACCTCTACAGGACTAGTTCGTTGATCAAGAGATAGTTAGAGTTTCCTAACTATGGACTTGTTATAGTCACTTGATAACGGAGTCATACCATTAGGAGTAATGGTGTGATGGACATGACCCAAATAAAAAGTTGCAATTAATCGTGTTACAAAAGTTTTGTTGTCAACACTTTTAATATGCCAAATATAGTTTCCTTAGACCATGAGATTATATCACTCCCGTTCACCGGAGGAATACTTTGTGGACATCAAACGTCACTTCGTAACTGGGTGATTATAAAGGTGGCTTTCAGGTATAACTGATGGTGGGTTGTTGGGTGATATGAATCGAGAGTGGAATTTGTCCCTCCATGTGACGGAGAAGATATCTCCAGGCCTTCTCGGTAATATAGCATCAAAAGTCTGCAGACATGTGATTAGGTTGTAATCACCGGGATCCTATATTATGGACGAGTAAAGAGAACTTGCCGGTAACGAGATTAAACTAGACATGGGGATGTCAACGATTATATCTCGGGCAAGTAAAATATCGTGAGACAAAGGGAATCATATATGAGATTAATTGAATCTCCGGCATCGTGGTTCAATCGAGAAAAGGTTTTCGTTGAGTGTATAGGAATTAATATGGGCATCCCGGTCCCGCTATTAATTATTGATATGATCATGTCTATGCATTCTCGAACCCGTACGGTCACACACTTAACGTTCCGATGAAATTAGGTTTTGCGATGAATTAAATGATGAAGTGAACGAATGGTGATTCGGAGTCTCGGATGGGATCCCGGACGTCACGAGAGGTTCCGGAGGAGTCCAGAGAATAAGATTCATATATAGAAAGTGGTTTCCGGAGGTTTCGGAAAAGTTCCGGAAATTATTTATAGGGTACCGGAAGGTTCCGGAATGTTCTAGAAGGGTCTAGAAGTGGGACCGCATATTTTGTATGGGGCCCACATGGACCAAAGGGGTGCTGCCACCACCTAGGTGGGGCGCACCACCTAAGGCCCACATGGGCTGGTGCGGCATAGGGAAAAAGGAGGGGAGTCCCACTCCTAGTTGGACTAGGAGTTGGGCCCTCCACCCCTTTAGGAAAGGGGCCCAAGGAGGAGTCCTAGATGGACTCCAACTTGGGGGGCAAGCAAAGAGGGGCCGGCCGGCCCCCTGCCCTAGCCCTAGCCGACCTCCTATATAAGGAGGGGAGGGGGGCGCACCATAATCTAGAGGCTGCCCCAAGCCGCACCCCCCTCTCCCACCTAAACCCTAGCCGCACCCCTCCTTCCCCGAAGGGCTGTCGCCGCCTCTCCTCCACACTTAGCCGCACCCCCTAGCCCTAGGGGCTGCGCCACCTTGCTCCTCTCCCTCTCCTCTTGCTTGGCTTGGCGAAGCCCTGCTCGCGGAGATCGTCATCATCACCGGCACTACCGTCGTGCTGCTGAGATCATCAAGGCCACGTCTTCTCGCTTGCGGGATCAAGGAGTCGACGTCTTCATCGAGCCGTACGTGTGGACGCCGCGGAGGTGCTGCCCGTTGCTGCACTTCACCGGATTGGATCTCGAGGATAACACATCTCCTCGCGACTAGACGAGTCTAGTTGCGGGGATCGACTAGCCAACCCCTGCACCGACAAAACGCGTTTGTTGATCTTCGAGGGTAAGAGATTGGATCTCATCTTCGCTATCTTCATCTCATAGATCTAGATCCTTGGGGTTTATTCTGCTTGCCGCGTAGAAAATTTTTTGTTTTCCATGCTGCGACCCCATCAAGAACTTCCGCCTCTTCAACACTTGCACAGCTGGGTAGAAATTTCCACTCTGAATAGATTACTTGCCCGACGTGGTCTCTAACAATAATGCCCAGGCCTGCTTCTCCAGTACCGGCGTCCCAACCCGCGTCAACATTGGCTTTTAGGTGACCCTCCTGTGGCACCGTCCAACTTGGGGTGCTAGCCGGACCATCAGGATGATGTACGATCGGGAGAGCTAGGGCTTTACCTTTGCGATCCGTCTTTGAGGAAGAGGCGGCAGAGAAGGACTCCTGGTAGTTTGCAAGAAATGTAGCCGAGGCAGACACTGAAGCTTTTCCATCTCCATGAATCACATTATTTCGGTGATGCCAGGCACGCCAGCAGAGAAAATGATTCTTGAACGCATTATGCTTGGGACATTTCCGATGAGATCCAGGAACCATTCAGGTCCGGTGTTCTGGAAAGCCCTCTCCGATGGTAACTCCCAGTACTTCCGCAGTTCTGAACGCAGGGCCCTTGCCAGGGTGCACTGCACCAGGGCATGGTATTCATCCTCGGCCTCAATGCCACAGATGGCACACTGAGGGTTAACATTTGGCATTCGCTTGTGGAGACCCGTCCGAACAGCCAAAGTAGCTTTCGCTGCTCTCCAAGCAAAGACCCTCAGTTTATTAGGAACCTTCGCCTTCCATACCAAGTTCCAGATGTTCCGGCTTCCGTCCGGAGACTCGCTAGCCTGACCGCTGCTCAAGGAATCGACAGTAGGTTGGAGGCCAAGCCTATATGCCGAGCGCACCGAGAATAAGCCATTCTTCTCCGGGGACCAAGACACAAAATCATCACATTGTCTTGCTGAGAGCTTGATCGCAAGGATCGTGTCTGCATCTCTAGTAGGACAACAGGCTCGGACTGCACCCTCATCCCATGATCTGGTGGCAGGGTTTATGAGCTCTGAGACCCATCGTTTGCGCGAGTTTTGAAGGTGACCTGAAACTCTTAGCGCATCAGGGCGTGGGAGCCAATTGTCTATAAAGATCTTAACCTTTGTGCCAGAGCCTATCCTCCAAATTATCCCTTTCTTTAACAGATCCAGCCCATGCATAATGCCTTGCCAGGATTGAGATGTATTTTGTATGAAAGCTGTATCAAGAAGGTTGCCAGCTGGATAGTACTTCGCCTTCAAAACTCGCGCGCATAGACTGTCAGGGTCTGGATTAGCCTCCATGCCTGGCGGGCTAGTAAGGCTTGATTGAAAAATTTTAGGTCTCTGAATCCTACACCCCCCTGCGATTTCGGTCTTGTCATCTTCTCCCATGACATCCAATGCATATGCCGGCGATCGTGCTCATCTCCCCACCAGAAGTTACGAACAATTTGAGATAAGTCTTCAACCAGACCGGCCGGAAATTTGAAAATACCCATAGCATAAGTGGGCAACGACTGTAACACAGCTTTTATCAAAATTTCCTTCGCACCACTCGACATGTACTTCTCGCACCAGTCATTAGCACATCAACCAACCATTTTGTCCATAGATCTTCACGGAATGATCTAATACAAAAGTGATATTATCAAGTATAAGCTCGATTATATGTCATTTCTGTTGAATCTATGAAATCCATGGGCTTATTTTTCTCTGCATCCTTGGATACACATAGACAAAATGTTATTGACAATTATACAAAGCATTGATACTAAACAAATCTGCTTACAAAAAATTGACAACACATCCTTGCGGTAGAAACTCAGCGAATCTCCATTTCGTTTCCTTTATTTTCTTTTAGTTTTGTTTTCTTTTTCGTTTCTTTTTTTTTTGTTTTCTTTTTTTGTCACTTGTGTATGATTTTGAAAATATTCATTATAATAAATGTTTAGATTTTTAAAATGTTCAAATTCAAAATTTGTTTAGATCAAAAAATATTCAAATTGAAAATTTTCAAATTTGAAAACGTTTTAATTTTAAAATGTTTAACATTTGAAAATATTCATTTTTTAAAATTGTTTAAATTTTTAAAATGTTTAGACTTTCAAATATGTTCAAATTTAAAAATGTTCAGATTTAAAAAATGTTTATATTTTCAAATTTTAAAATGATCATATTTAAAAAAATCATATTTAAAAATGTTCGGTTTTAAACAGTATTCAGAAAATAATAATTATAAAAAAAGGAAAACAGAAAACTCTGTAGAAAAAGAGAAAGGAAAATATCTGACGGGTCGGCCCATCAGAGCGTGGCGGAAAAAAAAGAGAAATACCTGATGGGCCGATCCCACCAAAGCAAAGGAGGAAGAAAGGGGTGTGCGGCGCGTCTCGTTGACGGGCCCTCCTATTTGACGCTCCTTGCGTCGGTTAGCGCACCGACGCGCCGAAGAGGTCGTCTTCCTCCTCCCGCCCCCGCCTCCAACATCGGCCTCCCGCCTCCCACCTTCGACCCCCCGCCACCAACGCCGGCCGACCGCCTGCTGCCGCCACCCACGGCCGGCCCCGCTCCCGCGGCGCCTCGCCGCCCCTCCCTCTTCGATCCCTAGCCCACCGCCAGTCCGCCGCCACCCCCGGCATCCCTCTAAACCCCCCTCCGGTGAACCCGCACCCCGAACCCTAACTCCGACGAGCTCCCCGCACCCCACCCCACCCCCCAAGTTATGTCTTGGCCTCACCTCCACCGGCGACGTCGCGGCCAGCCGCGTCGTCCCCGTCTCGGGTGAGGTCCATCCCTCGCCCTGGCCGGCGACGTCGCGGCCAGCCGCGCCATCCCCGTCGGCGGCGAGTACTGCGCTCGCTTCTCCGGTCATCTTCCTCTAGTCAACGCCACCGTGAAAACAGGCCAGGCCCAGAACAGCTAGACAGAGAGGAGAGGGGTGTACGTTTTGACGCTAACCATCACAACGGGCGTCAAATAGGATTTGCCCTCGTTCACGCCGCTACAGGCGGCGAACAGGAGCTCCCACCAAGTGCTCCTGACTTTACCGACACCCAATCCGAAGTCCCGACTAAAAAAATACACAGAGAGGAATTTAGCGACTAGCGACATCGGCGCGATTGGGTGGCGGCGCGCAGGACTGGAGCTGCGGCGACCGGCGCAGGGCGCAGGCAACACCGCGGAGAGGCGGAGTGGTAGCCCGTAGAAGTCGGAGGGGCGTGGGCTGTGGACGGCGGCGGCGGACGAAGGCGACCCGGCCGTCCGGCCACCCCTAGAAGTCGGCTTTGCCCGCTACTCCAGGGCGCTCCTACAGCTGCCAGGCCACCCCGCTGGCCGCCTCAGTCCGGGGGCACTTCAATTGCTTGTTCCGCCGCCGCAGTGTACGCCGAGATGACAGGTACGAGTCCGGACCTCCCATCCCTCTCCTCCCTCAATCCGACCCAAATATATCACACGATTCGTGGTCCTTGTTTCCTAAGCTGATTCTCGGCGTCTTCTTCTTTTTAAATTTGTAGGCGGGGAGAAGGAGGAGAGGGTGACCATGGAGGTCACCGACGACATGCTCAAGACCATGGAGGTCGGTTTGGCCTTCCGGGACTATGTAAGGACATCAATTAATTTCTCTTAGCGCTGGTTGGAAATATGAACTGTCCCTTTATATGCTTGATCCTTCTGCTCGAGAAGCAAGAAGCTCATGGGTCGGAAGAGGGGATTGTAATAGTGCTCTTAGGTTCGGTTAATAAAAAAGTAGTGCTCTTGATGGTTGGAAGATGGATTGAATAGTGCTTCTTGTAAGGACTCAGTTAATCCAAAAGTGTAGAGATGCTTGTCGATTTTGTTTGGAGTACTGTGAAAATTTTATGTTGTCTTAGTTTACTGCAAGAATACAAATTACATGGTTTAGAATGTACATTAGATATTAGTGCTGAATGAGTTTGTTTGTTATTGGTCCAGTCTTTTTCATTTTTAATTTAACATGAGTGTGAGACCGCGCAGAATTCTTGAGAAATATAATGTTGTGAACAGCTATGCTAGTGTACAAACAGTCATTTCGAACCAAACTATGAACGAATCACCGAGCTTAGAACATAATAGCAACAGCCACCTCTCAGCTGTGTGCTCCTAGTTCGTATTGTGTTTGCTCTTAAAGAACATTCATATGGCTTATATTCAGATTCAGCTGATATGTTTCCATGCATCCATTCCAGTTCATGACATATTTCACTTTAATTATATTATTAACTTTATTTTGTGCTATACCATTTTTGTATGGCAGAATGGCAGAATTAGTTCTATGGATTTCCACAGCAAGGCCACAAACTACCTTGTGACAGCCAGTGATGATGAAACTGCGCCTATATGACATTCAAATGCCACGTGAGTAAACTGAGTACAGATCACTACTTAATTTCTTCTGAATTTCGTGTTATATCATCGAGTAAACAGTTTGATTAGATATTCTTAGTACAAGGCACAATCTCCTAAGGTCTAGCTTTGCTATTTTTGTTTGCTAGTTGTCCTGTTCACTTTATAATACATTAGGACATTGTGGCATTTGTTAAAGAGGCAATGGTTGGCTTAGGCATGACTACATTTGGCTGTGAAAATGACTTGGTATACAATTATGTGGGTATTTGGTTAGGCTTAATTTTGGCTCTTGGCTTACCTAAATAGGTGCTTTTGATTTTGCCTTTTGGCTTATACCATCGTTGTAACAATATCTAGTTAAAAGCCAAAAAGCCAAAGCCAAAGCCTGGCTTATAAGCCAAAGTCCAAAAGGCAGAAAAAGCACAACCAAACAGGCTCTATTTGTAGTAGAAACAATATTAAAAGTAGTCTAATAAGTGATAACTAACTGGAGATAGAATTTGATATGTATCTGCTGAAGGCAGATCAGAGGATACACATGGTGCCGCCTCCAAGTCAGCTGGCACCTCTCTGATTCGGCCTCTCCCATGGGTATTGGGTCCAGCCTTGCACTGTCTCTATGCCTGCCCCCACGTGACTGTCGTAGTGATCTTCATTAGTAGTACTGGAAATTTCCTAGTATGCAACTATTCAATGCATATAGACTATTGTAGTTGTTTGTTTATTTTGGTAGTCAGTACTGTATTATCCCGTGATATGTATTTGATTTCTAACTCAGTCAAAAAATTCAGATGTTTGAAGACCATTAATAGCAAAAAGTATGGGGTTGAAATGGTGTGCTTCACTACTAACCCAACTCTTGTCTTGTATTCCTCGAAGAATGGCTGGGATGGTAAGTAATGTCTTTTCTTATCTTAAGAGTGATTTGAGATTTATACTGAAAGATATGCACTAATGCAGAATCTCTGCGGCTGCTCTCTCTGAATGATAACCGGTTTGTAAGATATTTCAAAGGCCATCTTGACAGGTTTGTCGTATTTATGATAAGTGATAGCCACATATTTCAGTTAAGCTAACGTGAACAGGAATCCTTATGATGTATGTTTTCCAGGGTTGTTGCTATGTCGTTATGCTATGAGAAAGACAGTTTTCTTTCTGGTTCACTTGATCGAACTGTTCTTCTTTGGGATCTGAGGGCCGACAAAGCACAGGTACAACTGTTGATACTGTAAAACTAGAAAATACTATCTAATAAAACCTCTTTCTGATTGGTCTCTCGTCCATACCATGTAACAAGCTGCAATTACAGTTAACAGAGCTACAATGGATTTTGGTGTCTGATTTTCTGTTTCTCTGTTAAACCAACTTCTTAATCTCCTTCTCCTTGCAAATAGAAACTTCTTAATCTCCTCCAGATGATGAGGAATCACCCTGTACCAAAATGTATCATGTATGACTGTTGGAATTGAATCCTCAACATTTCAGAAATTACCAGTATTTTCTGTTCTGAGATAATGGATTAGATTCACTGTATTCCTATTTTTAAAGGCATGACGTGTATTGGTCATGGTCGTTTTATTTATCTGGACCTTTTAACATCTATACATATCGTGGAATCAGGTTGAAGTATTGAATAACTTGTGACTAGTAAATGCTCCCTTTGAATTTTGTAGGGCTTACTGCGTGTGCAAGGGCGGCCTGCAGTTTCATATGATGATCAGGGTTTAGTTTTTGCTGTTGCCTACGGTGGTTACATAAGGATGTTTGATGCTCGAAAATTTGAGAAGGTAGTGGTGATTGAATGTCTTGTTTGATCTTTAATTGTCCGATACTTTTTAACTCTCTTACATCCATAGGGGCCTTTTGATATTTTCTCCGTTGGTAATGATGATTCAGAAGCCAATGTCATAAAGTTCAGCAACGATGGAAGGCGACTTCTTTTAACCACCAAAGCAGGGTGTATTCATGTTCTAGATTCATTTCATGGCAACAATGTAAGCATTTAAACTACTTACTGTAACTTAAATTGTGCAGGCTAAAGGACTTAGAAAAAAACTCTTATGTCTTCATTTTTTTCAGATAACAACTTACAATGTTAAGCCAGCTGTATCCAATTCAACTTTGGAGGCATCATTCAGCCCTGATGGAAACCATGTTATATCTGGTTAGAAACATTTCCCTATCACCCTTTTGATTGTTGCTGCATTCTTTTACTAAATCAATAGACCTAATTCATCATTGTTTGTTGTTTTTATTCTCACAGGCTCTGGTGATGGTAGTGTTTATGCTTGGAGTGTTAGAAGTGGAAAGAAGGTACGTAAGAACCCAGCATGTACCATTCATAGTTAAATTATTATGTATATGTTTATAGTTGGTTGAGTGATATACAATGATGGTCGGACCTGCAGGTTGCACGCTGGGGGAGCACAGATAATGAGCCACCGCTAGTTAGGTGGGCTCCAGGATCATTGATGTTCTTGACCGGATCTTCAGAACTATCCTGCTGGGTCCCAGACCTATCCAAGCTAGGATCGTTTGCCGCTACTAAGTAATTCGAATGATACGGTATTGATAATCCTTGTAAGTTTGCAAACTTTGCTTCTAGCCATTTGCATAAGAGTAGTTTGGTCCATGCCACTCCTAACTTCTAAAACTGAGAAATGGCATAAAAATGAACTGTTTGGACAAATGCAGTATCAAACTGCAGAGTGCAGATACAGTCCCAGAATGACGTAGCGCTAGGATGGTATAAGCTGCCATAATGGTGTCTGATGTGTATGTCTTTTGTCCAAGCTGGTTTCTATATAGGCATTTCTCAGTCAAGGCAAGTTGGGTGTGGCATAAATCTAAATAACCCTAACCCTTGAATTTCATATGTTAAGTAAAACTCAGTGTTTCTGTAGATTCTGACATATGACTAATCTACCTGGCTTCTTTAGGTAGCATGGATAATCAGACTTTCTACTGACATTCAGTAATGACTAGCCTGTTTGGCATCAGCTGTTAATATGAGGAACAAAAAGCCTTCATAGAGTGTATCATTAGGTTTTATATGATACCATTTGCCTTCATAGAGTGCATAATTATGTAGTAAAGCTCTTCATTGCCCACAGACGGGATACTGAACTGAAACTATGCACTGCTTGAAGAGGTTTTAGTGAATTATCGTGTCTTAGTGATGTGTTACGTCATGTAGCCAGTATGATGTCAGTAGCTGATAATACTCTTTGGAAGTGTAAATGTGCCAAATGTTTATTTGCCAAGTATGTGTTCACAATGTGTTTGCTGATGTCTTGATGGTAATACATGTGGCCTGCACGTAAGGTCGCTATGTTGTAAACTGGATTTTATACCGGTGATGTTATCTTTTGTGCTAATATATTGATAACAAAACCTTGGATCCGAGGACATCTGAGATCGTGTACTAAGTACATGTACATGGTTGGAGATGTGGCTGGGGCATCTACATTGATCAACATCTGAGGCCATGTACATGGATATGAAAGCATTGCGAAGCGAACATAACTTTTGCCTTGTCCTATCTTGGATTTTTCCCAAATACTCAGTTGGACCACTGACGTTAATCTTCGCTAATCCGCTCATCCGTGGCTTAAACCTCTATGGCCTCATTGTATCCGTATTTGGTCGGTAAATATATGATCAAGTGGCATCTTCGCTCTCGCTTCTATGGACCAGTTCACGACTAAATCTTCTTTTCCTGTGACTAGAATGGAACGACCCAGGACTACGGCGGTTGTAGTAACAGTATTTACCTCCAAACCACCAAGACATGCAAGAATTGCTCCTTATCAAGAGACTCATGCAACTAACACAGTATACAAATACAAGCACCAGAACTTGATGCAGAAAACAAGCAAGAAATTTTTCACAGGACGAAGACCAAGTGACTGCACCTATGTCGATCTTACAGCACTTACTTGCCATCTTAATCTGTATTTTATGTACAAATGCTGCAAAAGAGCAAATGCGGGATTTTCTCCAAGCGCGAGCAGTTAGCTCAGCCATTTCCCGTTCTGCGTGTCACGGCCATCCCACCTCGAGCATGTGTCCCTCGCTCGTCGTTATCTTTGCTCGGATCGCGGTTTCCATGCTGCTATGCTCAGTCATCATGCTAACAAGCTTGCGAGGAAACCTCCGACCTATTATCACCGTCAGCCGTCGCCTGGACTTGCGCAGCGTACTGCAGGTTCCAGAGAACCTCTTCGATGGACGGTCTGGTCGAAGATTCCACCGATAAGCATTTGATCGTGATGGAGACCACCATCGATAACGAATCGTGTGAGGAAGTGCCGAGCACGACCGGGTCCAGAACACGTTCGCGCTCTTCCTGGCTTGATATGGACAGAACCTGCAGATACATGCAAATATTTCTCAGACAGTTTATTAATTGTCACGTAAGACTATTCTGGATCGTGAACTCTATATTAGTTTCTCTATAAGCAGAATCAATGAGAGGGTTTGTGCATAGAATAGTTCACTTTTAGTAAATGCATGCTAACTTGTGGAGCAAAAAGCTCCATGCATAGATCATAATCATACATTAAACAGGTCACAGTTAATTTACGAACTATTATCCATAGATGGCAAACTTTCAAAGTGAAAACCAGTGATACAACCACGAAAATAGGTGTGTTGTAAAGCCAAATAAAACACAATTTTGGGGGGAGGGATTCATCTCCACTCCTACAAAGCAAGAGGGGAAACATACCAGTTCACTTAAAATAAAAGGATCTCCTTTTCTATGTAGTTTTGAGCCCATAAGTACTTCAAGTATAATACAACCAAAAGAACATACATCATCCTCCAAACTTTCCCTGCAAAAACATGGATATACATCACAATTTCGACATGGCTGATCATCATTCATAGAATGCTTCAACTCTATAAACAGATTTCCTAACCTATTTTAGTAAGTTTGTGCAACGGTCGATGACTCGATGTAATTACATGCAACTATATCTGAAGTGATGAACTAATTTAGTTATTATATATAGCTAACTATAAAAACTATATTCTGCAACATGTTATTCTTCAGGGACTTACAATTCCTCAGCATTATTTTGTATGTACCTCTGCCCTTCTCCTATTCTCTGTAAACCAAAGAAATATTAGCATTAAAATAAGCATGTTCTATCCTCAAAGCACCTGTATTAACAATTAGGGGAACATGAGGTGATAATTTCACTGAGATGGCAAGCCAACCTCGTGTTTGTATATCTCCTCTGTGATTATGGACAAACCGTAGTCGCTCAGTTTTGCCATATGGTGTTCATCAAGCAGAATACTAGAAGTTTTCAATCGATTATACAAGGAACCAGGAATTATTCCTGTATGTAAGAAATGAACAGCCCTTGATGCCGATCAGCACATGTAGTCTATCACACCATTTCAGTGTTTTCTCGGGACTGGAGCCTGCCAAGAAAGGCATACACAAATAACATATTATACTGAACTGTATGTGTAACTTCAGTTATACATATTTAAGTGTAGTTCCTTACCAGAAAGATAAGAAGATAGAGTTCCATTCGGTACATATTCAAACAAGAAAAACCCTTTTTACTTGACTCATCAACTGCACTGTCAATGCAGTGCCCCAAGAGGCAAACCAGATTTGGGTGGCGAAGCTTCGCAAGTAGATCTAAACGAAGCTTTAGATTTCTTATTGAATATCGCTGGTGCAACGCCAAACATCTTATTGCAATCACGGTTCCATTCTCTAGTTTTCCCTTATATAGCTGAAGAATAAGAAAAAGATGGGTATAACAACTAAGCTGTAAAAACGAAAGCATGATGAAGTACTAAAATAGTATGACTGTATGAGCTTGCATGCTAAGGAATTGCCAAACATCTTATTGCAATCACGGTTCCATTCTCTAGTTTTCCCTTATGTTGGCAACCTTTTGAACGGTACATTATTGTGCATCTAATATAAAAGGTAATTTCGAATCTAAATCAACGAATCTATGAACAAAGCTAACCTTTCCAATGGATCCCTCGCCTAAAAATGCTGATCTTTCAAAGCACTTTGTTGCTTCTTTGAGCTCTTCTAAAGAAAATACACGATGTGTGGGCATTATTTGGGTTGCAAACTTCACAGCTTGAGATATGTACCCTGCAACGAAGAGATGTAGAAGATGGTTCAAAATATATGTCAGAATTTCTTCAAAGCATGCAAGTACCATCATCATGCCATTCAGCTGAAGCACATTTACATACAGTTACAACTTACAAGGTATATGGTAATAATGCGGAGTAGGTACAGGATGGAACAAAGTAGGTGAGTTAACATATAAAAGTATGTGGGTTTACGTTTCTATGTAAAAAGCATGTGATCTGAAGTACCACATTTGCGTTGTCTACAGAACAAGGCTAACTCCACAAACAGAGAAGCAAGTCTTATATATTGTAGTAAACAATAACAAATAACTGACCAAACTGCAAAACCTTGATTCAGACATGTCAACATCTAGTAAGACGGGGATTCTATGGATACTAAGGAGGTTGCCACAAATATAAATACATATTACTGGCGAACAATCTTACTTGCATTTATAAGCAGTTCAGAGGACATTTGTGAGTCGAATTATCTTGCATATGCTTTTGCAGTAATTGCTGTTCTGCTGTAACTCTCTGACAGTTTCTTCTGTTTGATGCAATTAATAGAATAGAAAGAACCAGAACAATCAGCACTATCCCGACAATAGTGACCACGAGTCCAATATCCTTGTTTGATCTTTTCCCCTTATGAGATTGTTGACAATATTTAGCTTCATGCTGGTTTTCAGGGTCAGCACTAAAGCAGTTCCCATCGAACTTGACAACCCTGTTATTCAAATTAACATTTAGACAAGCAGGCAACTCACCTGTGAGGCGGTTAGTTGACAAATCC
The DNA here is from genome assembly GCA_012064385.1 of Puccinellia tenuiflora. Taxonomy (NCBI): domain Eukaryota; kingdom Viridiplantae; phylum Streptophyta; class Magnoliopsida; order Poales; family Poaceae; genus Puccinellia; species Puccinellia tenuiflora. The sequence continues at coordinate 1,634,883 of QRDG01000245.1, read as the reverse complement.
ACAAAGCCCAAGGTGCTGCTGCATGTTAAACTACTCATAAGTGACCCACTGAGCATGTTTGCTGCCAGGTTCAAATAACTGATGTTTGGAAGATCAAAGAGCTTTTCCGGAGGACTGCCCTCGAGAAAGTTGAAGGAGAGATCGAGGTGTTGAAGCCTGTTCATTTGACCAAACTTCTCAGGAATTTCACCCTTGAATGAGTTCTTGCTAAGCAGGACTGTTACCAACACTGTAGGCATGTCTGGAAGCTCTCCGTCTAACTCGTTGTCCCTCAAATCCAACATCTCAAGCTTATTTAAACTACTCAGAAGTGGAACCTCGCCTGAGATGTTATTGCCAGCAAGAGCTAGCTCTGTAAGCATTGTAGCTTTACCAACTGATGCTGGTATTGATCCCTTTAACCGGTTGCCCTGCACGCGAAGAACGGTGAGGTTCGACAGCGAACCAAACCATTCTGGCACGGTTCCATTGAAGAAGTTACCATCCAGTGTCAGGGTGTGAAGCTTTGACATAGCCGACAGCTTCGGAGGGATCGATCCATACAGAAAATTGGAGCTCAAATCAAGCACTTGCAGCGAAGACAGCCGGTGAATCTTGTCGGGGAGAGGGCCCCACAGGCCCAAAGACACCAAGATAACAACCCTCAAGGTAGTCAACCTTGTCAGTGTAGTAACAAACGAATCAATAACAAAGGCTTCAGAGAGGCTGACATTGGGTAGAGGATAGCCACTGAACTTTGGTGGCTTAGTGATCCTATCACCGACTATTTTGAGCTCGGTAATGGTATTCCCCTCGCACATCACGGTAACCACCGAAGTGGGCTGAGTGTTGCAGGGGTCGCCGCTTGGATTATCCCAGACATCCAGCTGCCTGGGGTACTCCAGTTGCTTCCTGAGCTGCTGCAGCAGCTCACTCTGTGACGACTGCTCGCTTGTTTGGAATAACATCAAACAAGTTATGGCCATCACAAGGAAACTTAACTGCCAAGCCATCGGAGCCCAGTTTTGTGCACACGACTGTATCCTTTTTCAGTTGTCTGCCTGTGTATTTTGGCAAGTTGTACACTATCCAATTCCCAACCAAAAGTTTCAGAATTTCAGCCAGGATTTTGATAGATGGAGGGCAGAATGGAGAACTGCAGCAGCAAAATTAATTGTGGAAAAAACTTAGCTTTTCTTGCACCCACAGTACATTTTCCTGCAGAATTAATAGTTTTCAGAAAAATTAGTGAGGAAAATTAAATAATGGGGGCTGGAGGCAAATGTGTCTTGCCCTAAAAAGAGGGAAGCAAATCTGTCACAGAACCTGACCCATATTATCTGTCTTACTATAAACAGAACAAAATCATCTGTCTTAATATAAAAACAAACTATTTTGGTGACGCAGCGCGGGAAACAGAAACAAGCTCTATTCCAGTTTGAACAAGATAAACAGATGGAATAGTTTTTTTGTGTGGCAAAAATAAGTATTTAAAGGCGCAGGCCTGTAATGAATCTGTTGGGAGCCGACAAAGAAAATGACATACTGTGCCAACTACAGGGCAAGCATTGAATTGCAATAACAGCGGGACTAGCAACAGTAAACTGAACAAATGCAAAATATCTCAAGCTCGCTGGTTAATTTTCTTTCAAGTAAAACTCGCTGGTTAATTTTTCAAGGAATGAAACTCTATTTTCGGTAAAGAAGTCTTCTTGCGGGCAAAAGCTTGGAGGAAGCAAAATGATGAACCAGCCGCAAATCTGAGCTTGCAAAGAAAAATTAAGAAAACCTGCCAGATAGGAAGCAAAATTGGAGGCATGAAAACTGGGGCAGGGGTGCAAAGTGCAGACGGCTCACTCTGAATACAGGTCCAAAACAAGACAACAGGGAAGAAATCTCTGTCAGGAGAAGTAAAAAAATCGCAGAGAAGAAATTTTAAGTTTCTTGGGGGAAGGAAGAAAATTGCAGAGTGGAGGCGCAGGGAAGGTAACAAAGCTTTAGGATTTGGACTCGCATTGCAGGGGAACTAGAAAATCTCTGACCTCAACGCCGGCTGCCGAGGGTTCCCCCAAGAAGCACCGCCGCACCGCAGGAGCACCCTTCTTCTTGCTCGCTCGCCGCCAAGGTCAGGAGCAGGAGGAGGAGGAGGCGAGAATTAAGGGAGGGAGAGGCGGGGCAGGTGGGACGGCCGCGGCCGTACGTTGCTGCTTCTAGGGTGGGGAGAACAGTCCCAGCGCACATGGGATCTCAGAGCACGCTCTCCTCCCTTCCGCTAATCCCCCAGCAAGCAAGAAGCGGCGGCGGCAACGGTTCCGGGCCTGCAATGCACGAGATTAATGCCAACGCTACCCAGCTAGGCATAGGCAGCTATGGAGCTGAAACGCATCGATCCATCCTCCATTGTTTGGGGTCTGGACGGGGCCTCCCTCGGATTAGCACCAGCAGCTGCAGGAGGAGTAAAAGCACGAGCGCGCGGTGGTTGGGGGTGGCAGGAAGAAGCCAAGCTGATTGCGGTGGTGCGGTGTCTGTGTACTAAGCAGTAAATAGTTT